>JAODLM010000219.1:355000-399027 GCA_036937905.1 Salvia rosmarinus
AACCAAATGAATTCGTTATGAAAGCTAATGAATCCATTGAGAAAGTTAATGAATTCAAAAATTAAAAATTTCACCCGGTTCGAATCCCATGAGGTCGAAAATTCTATTTTTGGATTCGATAACTTTCCAAATGATTCATCAACTTTCACCGTGATTCATCATTTTTTAGTTCTCACGTTAACCATCCCATATATATATATATATATATATATATATATATATATATATAGAGAGATAACGTGAAAACCATTTTTATCGTGAGAATATGAGAACCAAAAAATGATGAATTCATTGTGAAAATTGATGAATCAGCGAGAAAGTTATCGAATCCAAAAATGAATTTTTCCACCTGGGATTCGAACCCGTGAAAAATTTTGAATTTTAAATTCAAGAACTTTTATCAACTGATTCATTAACTTTAATAACTAATTCATTGGTTCTTAATTTTAGGATAAAAATAGTTCTTATTTGAACCTAACTATATATATATATATATATATATATATATATATATATATATATATATATATATATATATATATATATATATACACGTTGATTTCAACAATCCCCACATGAGTAAAAATAGTCATATATATATATACATGCACAACTCGGTCCTCAAGAGATGTTAAAATATTTTGGAATATGGTTTGTGGCATTGAACCTTCTATAGTCAGTACCATCGAGTACACAGGCTGATTAGTAAACACGATGTCTTGAACTATTCTCCCACATCATGCACTGGGATAATGATATTAATACTTTAACACATCAACCTTATCGGTTCTCAGGTTTAATTCTATTTTGGTCATGGATATCCATTTTGGATTCATAAATATTTCGTTTGAAGCGGTTCCACTTCTCACTTACATAGGTATTTTTACCGAGTATCTTATCGTACTCAATCTTCTTGAGGTATTTAGGAATCATTAAGAGTCAAGACTCAACCTCACCACTAGACAAGTTTTCAACATTCGTGGTGCTTTATAAGGAACATACTAAGTTGAGTGTTTACACATGAACTCTCATAGCTTAGTTATCCCATTGAACCAAGTTCTTGAGATCTCCAGTCATTATGATTGGGTTACTACTATGATTGTTCTTAAGACGTGGATTTTAATCACATTCTCTCTAGCAACTTAATCATTTGATCTTGTTCAACCATTTGATCAACGGATCTGTCAGATTATCTATTGACTTGACATAATCAACTGAGAGATAATCCCACTTGAGATCAAATACCTCATGGTATTATGTCGTCTATGTATTGTCGAGATTTACTATTATACAAACCACTTTTCGCTCTTCCAATAGTTGTAATATTCCAGAGAGCTACCTGCAAGTAATGAACCTTAATAAAATATGCTAATTATAAATTTATTTTTCTAGAGAAAATCTTGGCTTCTAAAACCAATTAAAAGCTTGAAATCTTTTCTCATTCACATGCATATCATGATGTGTGAAGAATTTTGAATTACTAATCTCATTATTTGATTAATTAAATTACGTGCAAATATATGATTCAATAACAATAACAATAATAAAGTATATATAACTGCATGAAGCTAGTACCTGTTAAATACAAAGATGGTGATAATATAATTCAGCACCTAGTGTGCCTGTAAATTAGATTCTTATTATTTAAACTACTAACATATTGCATTTTATGTATATGGACAAGCGATTACTTGATAATTAAATGTCTAGATAAAATAATATATGCATATATTCTTATAAGTAAATGATTAGAAGTTCTCTATGTGAATTATATGCTACAACTTGCACTATGTCAAATATTAAGTGACAATTTGATTAATTATATAGCCTAATTAAATAATTAAATACATATATACATAATATTAGTTGAGCGGTGTGTGCCAATGTGTATATATATATATATATATATATATATATATATATATATATATATATATATATATATATAGGAGTGGATCAAATGAGAACTCCAACTTTTTTGAGAACTAAGAACTAATGTGGTCCATTCATTTTTATAATCTAATGATCAAGATTAATTATAAATAGTTAATTATCCTCATAATTTAATGATAACCGTTTAGCCCTAAAATCAAGGGATTTGTATATTGATTTTCGTAATTATTCTCGTATGCATAATTACTACGATTATATGCATAACACCATGAATTACATGAACATAACAATGAATTGGAATGAATAGCATGCACAAGAACTATGATTATATGCATAACAACATGAATTATATGAACAACGAAAAATAGAATGTGAAATATCCAAATAACGAAAATTTAGGGATTTGACTATTTTTATCATTAAATAATTATGTGTCGTCCGATCTTACTTAATCTAACGGTAGTTATTGGTTCTTAGTTCTTATCTAAGAGGTGGTTCTCTCTATAACCAACCCATATATATATATATATATAAAACTAAGAACCATTTTGTTTAATTCATCAATTTTACATTGAATTTATTATTTTTGGTTCTCACGTTCTTACGATAAAAATGATTCTTACGTTAATAATCATATATATATATATATATATATATATATATATATATATATATATAGTGGGTGGTAGTGTGCATGTGTCATGCATATTGTAGTAATAGAGTGTGTGTGCTTTAGATGGGTGTGTATAGGCTTGCATGAGAAATATAATGACATTTGTCACTCTTGCATCCATAAGCCCCATACCCAACTCCTACCATTTAACCCCTACGGCAGACCCATTTCATCTCACTCTAACTCCTTTCTCACACAATTCATTTGGGAAGCAACTCAACTTCACACAACTATCTATCTTATTTCTCCGATTCTCTACTTAAAATCTATGAGAATATTCATTTTACCTCTATAAACAAACGTCTCTCACCTCCCATCTTTTCACTTCTCGGAAACTCCAACCTACACCCACACACTTCTCGCTATACCTCTATCGACGATGATTCTAGGGCGGGATTAAGGGAGTGTTTGGCTGAGCTTATAAGCTCTATAAAACAGCTTATAAGCACTTTAAAATAACTTATAAACTGTTTAAGAGCTTATAAGCTCAATCAATGTGTTTGACAAATTAAGTTATTAGAGAGCTTATAAGTTTTCAAAATAAGCGCCTACTAAAAAAAGCTCCAAAACCCAACTTATTTTTAATGATCTTATAAGTTACAACAAAATTATAAAATAACCTTGATATATTTTCTTATTTCCATGTTTATCCTTGTTATCCAAACATTTTAGCATCTTATAAGCTCTTAATACACCATATCTTATAAGTTCTTAAAACTTGTAAGCTTTCTAAAATAAGCTTAGCCAAACACCCTCTAAGCGGCCAACGACTGCCCTAGCCAAGAGGAGCAACCCCCACTCCACCATTTTAAGAAAGATTCCGAGCTCCTAGCTCAAGTGGACGGCTAGAGCTCAAACCCGACATATTATCTTCATTTGTCCATCCCTCTAATTTATTTTGAATTCAACCCTAAGGTGAACATCTACTCCCTTAATCCTTGAAAGTATCTTACATCATGTTTTTTTTAATGTTCTTAATTGTGTCGATTCTACTCATATATGAATTGCATGTTGATAAATTTGTAGAATTAGGATGATTGAATTAGTTGCATGCTGATTTCGGTAATGGTTTTATGTAGTTATGAAATCGAATTGTGAGATATATGAATTTGGGAATTTCACCAACTTATGTGATTATATGTGAGCTAATTGTTGAATTGCATGTGCGATCATTATGAACCCAGTGAGCAACAATCGAACTAAACAGTTAATTCATGAAAACTGGGAGTAGCTTGCGAAAATCATTAAGTTTAGGAAATTAATTGACTAACTTGTTATGGTCATACGATTATAAAATTTTAGTAAATTGAAATTAAGTGCGTCTAGTACATCTTTGAAAAATTTTATCTCAAACCAAGGTGTTTTACGATTTAAAATGATTTTGTCAAAATCACTGCTCAAACTGTAAAATTTACTCTGTTTTGCACTCACGGTTTTCGGGTTTCGTTTAGACTTCGGATATTAGGAACATGCCCAAATTTTGAAGAAAAACAATATAGGGTGCTGTCTAGAAGCTCTATGTAATTTTTCAGAATTTTCAAAAAATATTTACTATTTATTTTTGAATTCATAAACGAACTGTGCAATATTGTCTTGGCGGGATAGCTTGTCGTAAAATATTTTTAGCTCCCAACTGATCGAGCTAAAAACACACTCAAATTACTCGCAATCGCATTTAGGTAATCGTAGCGTGATAAGTTAACAAGAGTCGCTCTCAAGGAAAACTTAACAGGGCGATTGTTCAGACGCATCACGTAAAGCAATTAAATCCTAAACATTCTAATGCCAACAAGGGTTTGGAACATGTAAGAATTGAAAAACGGAGAATTAAACAGCTTCCTAAGCTAGGGGTTGTCAATCCCGAGCTATACTAATAAAGCGATAAATCTAAACTAGGGGTTGTCAATCCCTAGTTGAACTATGAAAGCGATAAACAAAGCAATAGCAATCATATTATTCATAGGGTTTGTCAATCCCTAATCTGAATCTAATTGCAAATAAACGAAAGCAGGAAATCATTACGTAAATTAAATCAACGAAACATGAAAATCCAATCCACTGTCACTATGAATCGAATTGACAAAAATCATCAAATAATAAACTGCAAAATTGATTCCACAAGAACTGATAATCCAAAGCATAAATTGACAACAAGATTATTCAACAATGTAAATAATAACATGAATTTAATCTAACTATTATCTGTTGTTGCTGTCTGAAGAAATCTGGAAAGAAGCCTGATGGAGAGTACCCGCGGCGGAGCCCAAAATTCCAAAAAACTCCCAACCCGAAACTCAAACCTAAACGCGTATATATATAATAAATGAGAGTGAGCCGGCGTTCAGAATGAACGCACGCTCAGAAAACATTCTGCCTTCAATATGAACGCTGGTTCAAAATGAACGTGCGTGGAAAATGCGCGCTGGAAAGGGCGCTTGGTGTGAACGCCGGTTGAGGTGGCTGGGTGACGCGGGAGAAGGGCGCTGGCACGCCCGGCGACGGACGCGCGAAAGCGGCGACGGGCGCGAAACGCCGGGCGCCGGAGCTGGCGCGGACGGCAGCTGGCGCCGGGAGGCGCAAGGGCGAAGCGCCACGGGCGCGGGCGAGGGCGCCGACAGAGCGCTGGGACGAGGCGCGGGCGGGCGCTGCGGAGCGCGTTGGGGAGATGCTACTGCGGCGATGGGCGCTGGACGCCGCGGCGAGCGACAGCTGGCGGAGCGGCGAGCACGCTGCAGACGATGGCGCTGGAATGGCCGCGTTCAAAATTGGGAACGCGCTGCCGATCCCGCCCGGCCGGGTGGCCGAGTCGCGTGCGAGGCGTGCGGGAGAATGCGGGCGCTGGGTGCGCGGTCCGGCCGAAGAGCGGGCGCTGGCCGCGCGCGCTGCAGGGCGGCCGAGGCTTGGCTGATGCGTACGACGAGGGAGTCGTGCGCGACTTTGGTCGTTCGACTGTTCTCCTTCGTCGAACTCCGATTACGCACGGTTTTCGCCTATTAACTCTGGCCATAATGCTCTTCAATATATTTGATTCTTGGGGATCCAATTCATCCTATTTTCTGCCTTTTCCTACAAAACATCGATACGAGCGAGGTAAGTCCGAATCAATAAACATTAATCAAACCAACGACATAAATAGGACAAACCATAGAAAATGACACGTAAAACAATACCAAGAATTATCACAAAATCATACTAAACACCAACCTATTGCACATATTTGAGTGAAGCTTTTTTCTGAATTAAACTAGATTCTTTCCAAATTGGTAGGTTGCATTCATAGATTCTTTATAATAAGCTCTCGGTAAATTTTTGCAGTTAATGCATTCCAGTGAATCTTCTTGGCAAACTGTCATAGTCCAAAATATATTTTAATAAACTATTCAACAGACTTTTGCAAAAGACGTTAGAGCCGCTTGTAGTCCGATTCTAATTTTGTTTTCTTCATAAAAAAATGTTCTTTACCATGTCTAGTTGTGATTTAGAAAATTTGATCTTAATTCAAGTCCTTTAGGTATGCCTTTCGTCCATCCAAAATCATCTATTCAAAAGCTCGCTTCAACTAGTCAATTTTGAGCTCCTCAGATATCTTGATGCATCGGTATCATCCGAGTCTTCGAATTGAACATGTAGTTCTTGTTACAAGGTTTCCATAATGGATTCTCTCTCATGTTTTAGTATTTTGAGTCAAAAGTTATGAGCCTCGTAATATCCCTCATTGTTAAGACAAATCTGAAAATGCTAAAAAATATTTGAGTATAGAAGTTAGTTTGAGTTGCCTACTTGGAGACCTCATATCTCCATAACCACTACTCATGGGACTCTATTCCTTCTTAGAACTTGTAGTACATGTTTAGAGGTTTTCAGATTATTTCTTTATGCGTCCATACGTATCTTGAGTCGAGAGTTATGAATTGTCAAAATATGTCACTTGAGCAGTTTTACTGGAAGTTAAATACTTAAAATTTGGCGAAGTATTGAAATTCACCTATGTGAAACATGCCTTATGTGACTAACATGTTATTAAGTGATGATTCATACATGTTATGTCTCAAGCATGTTAGAGCACTAATAAGACACGAAAAATGATAAAACAACACAACGTGATATTTTTACAGAAGCATGTCTTAAAGAAAAATATTTGACTAGTGCTACTACATGATCAGTTGACTACATATCATATCATGAAATACACTAAAGTAGAAATACGGGTTATAAGACCCGATGGATATTTCAACTCCAAAACCTTAAGATCGGGAATAGACAGGTTAAGCTTAGGACTTGGATTTTGAGAAATTCTTTATTAGTAAATGTATTTAAAAACTAGATTTGTCATGTAGAACTTGTTAAGGTTCACATAAGACAACCAGTAGAGGTGTACGAGTAAGACAAGTTGTTGATACCACTCTGATGTGATAAACACGCTTTTTACTCGTTTATTAATGATATATTCGGATAATTTTAGATCGGTTTAAGTGCGCTTATATAGCCGATTTATGCGTTTAGCTATTTTGGAAGATATCGCTCTTGGGGTTCCTCTTTGATGTTTTGTAGGCTTTTCAAGTGATGATCGATAAATGAGGCAAAAACGAACCAAAGATGAAAGGAATAAGAGGCTAGTGTCGCTAGTCCGGTCATGCGAAGCTCACAGAAGAACTGTTTAAAAACGACGTTAAATAGGATGAAATGGATATGACAAGTATGGATTTGAAAATTTTATAATGTTAAAGAGTATCTCGATAGGAGTCCATAGGCGCAAACGGATCACAATTCGAAGTTCGGACGCGAGAAAACGGAGCGAAACAGCGAAGTCGCGCATTCTGTTTTGAAGCTAGCGACCGCTAGCCGCGAGTTCCGCCCGAAATTCACTGTATTGAAGCTAGCGACCACCCTAGAGGACGCTAGGCGTTGCGGCCTAACGCGAATTAGGGTTTCGGCCCATCATCTATAAATACCCCAAACCATCCTTTAGCGCCCTATCTCATTCCAACCTAGTTTTTAGCTTATTTTTCATTCTTCTTCTTCGATTCTTGTTCTAGCTTTAGATTTTAGCCTTCCAGACTTTAGATTCCTGCAAGTTTTAGATTTATTTACGGATTCAAGTTGTTACATTCTTCGTCTTGGATTCCTACGGTTCTCTCTTTTCAATTCAGTTTATGTTTCATTTATTTAATTCTTGCTTTGGTATTTTAATTATGCGTAGCTAAATTCCGTATTGATCCTAGAGTTTGTATGTCTGACTAGATTTCTGTGATTATCTATTGATACTGCTTTACCTTCCAGTCATCGATCTGTGATTCATGGAGCTTGATTTTGTGTGTTAATTTCTGATCAACTTTAATGCATATCTAGTTGCCAATTGAATACTTAACAGTTTTGATTGTCAATCGATCTTGAATGCACAAACGGGTAAGCCTTGAGTCGTAACTGAGATAGGAACATCTGTAGGAAGCATATTCTTTGCGAGCTTTTTAGAGTTGCTAATTTCCACCTTAAGACGTAACAATAATAGGTAAATTAGTAATCTACAACCACAATTATCGTAATTGAAATTGATGGTTACTTATGTGATCTTTCATCATGACTGGATTAAATTGGTTAACAGATTAATAGGTTGATTGTGTGAATCTGGTTAGGTTAAATACATCTCTAGGATCAATCTTTCATATCTGAGTTTATTCTTATTTTATTTGTGCCTAGTTGTATAATCATCTCTCTTGATATCCGTCGCACCGGATAATAAGTAAAGATTATGTGTTAATTATTCACTGTGTTTTCGAATATCAGTCTCTGTGGATACGATATAATACTTGCTGTTGTTACTATCATTATTTTGGTAGAAATTATAGCGATCAAATTTTGACGCCATTGCCGGGGACTGTGTAGATTTCATAGTGATAATTTTCTAAATTGTAGTTTTAATTCAGGCTAAAAAAATAAAAAGAAAAAAATATGTGTGTTTGCTTGGTTTGATCTGGTTTTTGTCTTCTTGCGCAGTGCATGATTACAAGGTCGTAGAGGAAAGAAATTATTCCCTTGAACATTGAGATTGAAAGATCACATAAGAGAGCACGCAGAGAAAGAAGACAAGCAATGACAGACAGACACCCACAAGGACATGATCGGATGGTCGAGATGAAGGCAATGTTAGCAGAGATGCAACGCCAAATGGCGTTACATAATCAAATGGACCAAGTTGGAGGCCGAGCACAATCCCTACCGCTCAACCATATGTATAGACCACCGACGGATCAGTTCCAAGGTGGAGGATGGGGGCCGAACATGAATGCAAATAACTTTGAATTGAAACCCGCATTCTTCAGCAGGATACAAGCAGAGCAGTTTTGGGGAGGGGTTACTGAAGATCCCAATGCACATTTGGAGGCATTCCTGGACAAATGTGATACTATCAAGCAGTACGGAGTGCCAGCTAATGATAAGCCTCATTTTTACATGATTTATAAGGCTATATTCGCTTGTTTCTAAGTGATAAGTGATCTTTTGAGTTGTCTTTTGATATATTTATGTTTACCTTGGAAGATATTATGCCGTGTGTATTTCATGTCATTTAGCATAGGTTTTAATGTCAAAAGGTGGATCACGATAAAGAGGAATCAATAGCCCGATCATGAGCTCATGCGAAGAAGAACTGTTTGAAAACGACGTTGAATATGATGAAATGGATTTGACAAGGATGGATGTACAAAGTTTACTATGTTAAAGAGCATCTCAATAGGAGTCCGTAGGCGCAAACGGATTGTAATTCGGAGTTCGGACGAGAGAGAACGGAGCGAAACAGCGAAGTCGCGCGTGCAGCCAAGAAAAGACGATTCGCGAGTTTTGCTCGCGACCTAAGGTCGCAAGGGCAAAACTCGCGAGAAATCATGAATTTTCAGCAATTTGAGACACCTAGTCCATGTATACTTCTAATCCGAGTCAGAATAGGATTGAATCGAGTCGTAATAGGATTGAATCGAGTCGAATAGATTGGGGAATTTATGAAAAAAGGGAGCTTATGTTTTATTATAAATAGGGAGATAGAGCAGTAGCTTAAAGACACCATTCGACACCATTCGCAGCGTAACACAAATTCTTCTTTATTTTCTTTTGCAAGTTCTTTTCCGCTTAATTTAGTTTAGCTTTTTCTTTAAGTATTTTCATTCCAATTTCATAGTTTAGTATTAGAATTTAGAATTTCTTCCGGATTCAAGTCGCTACAATTGTTCTTCATGGATTCTTACTGTTTTATCTATCTATCTTAATTTATGTTTTATTTAATTATTTATTGCTTTGGTAATTTAATTATGCGTAGCTAAAATTCGTCATCGATCCTAGGGTTTGCATGATTCGATCCTATATGTTGTGATTTCTGTTATCGCTATTTACCTTCCAGGCATTGATTCATGATTCTTGGTGCTTATTTATATGTGTTGATTTTTGATCAATCTTGATGCATATCTAGTTGTCGGTTAATTACGTAATTGTATTAATTGTCAATCGATCTTGAATGCATGATACGAATAAGCCTTGAGTCGTAATGAGATAGGATATTCGTGAGGAAGCATATTCTTAGTGATCCTTTTGGAGTTACTTGTTTTCACCTAGAATGGTAGGAAAACTCGTAATCTCATCGCCGCAATTGTCGTAAATCAAGTTGTTGGTTATATATGTGATCTTCCATCTTGTCGGATTAAAATTGGCTAATAGGAACAGGATAAACATACGTTGTGGATAGGATTAATGCATCCCTGTGGTTAGTCTCTCTTATCTGCTTTATCTTCCGTGTGTTTATCGCTTTGTTTTATTTTTCTCGCATGGTTACCCCCGCTTTGATTGAAGTCCAAGCCCTTAAAACCTTTCACCCAATTTTCGTGCTTGAATAATGATGAATTATCGCTGAGCTAGCTTCGTGTTTCAGACACAATCCTTGTGGATACGATACTCGACTTACCTTCTATATACGCTTTTACGTGTGAAAAGGGAGCGATCACTAATGCCATCGGATGCAGATGTTCATATTTTCATCATGAGTCAGGCGAAAGAGTGGTTCAAGTGCTTAGACAGATCACGGATTACCACGTGGGAATAGCTCTGTGAGAAGTTCATATCCAAATACTTCCCACCTGCCAAGGCGCAGAAAATCATTGCTGAAATCTCCCACTTTTCACAATTGGGAGATGAGTCATTGTTTGAGGCCTGGGAGCGATTCAGAAATCTTCTCCGAAAATATCCACAGCATGGGTTCTCACCTGAGCAGCAAGTGACCCAATTTTATAGTGGACTCAATGCTAACACCCATAACATTGTAGATGCTTCAGCCGGAGGATGCCTTCTCAATCGAGGAATAGATGAAGCATTGAGAATTATTGAGGAGATGGCATCCAATAGCTATCAATGGCCGATGGAGAGACAGTCGATAAGAAGAGTGGTTGCTGCAGAGTTGGACGATAAGTATGATGATTTATTAGAGAAATTCACAACTCTGCAGAAGGAGTACGAAGCCGAGAGGAAATGGCAGATGACTGTTACCATGACGCAGAATATTGAGGAGGTTCACTATGTGAACTAAAAGAACAATTTTCAGGGGAATCAGAGTGGGAATCCACCATATCATCCCAACAATAGGAATCACCCGAATTTTTCCTATGCTAATGCTCGAATGCTCAACAACCACCATCTTGTTTTCTTTGTTAACAATGGGATGATTGTGGAACCGGAAGTTTAGTTTGGAGGAAATAATGCGCAGCTTGGTTGTAAGTAACCAACAATTGGCAACTCAGAAGAACTCTTTCATTAGTACTACTGGTCAGAAGATTGCACATCTCGAATCCAGCGTAGCAGCCATGGGCAAATATTTGAAGATGATGGAGAGCCGATCAGCCAAATAGTCGACAAATGAATGCGCAACAAAAGTCGGGCCAATTTCCTAGCACTACGGAGATAAACCCGATAAATCAGTGCAATGCCATCTATTTGAGAAGCGGAACAACATATCAGAACCACCCGGAACGAGAAAATGGTGATATGGAAGAGGCACCGGGACAGAAGAGCGAGAAGAAGGTCAAAGTTCGAACAGAGAGGAGCTAGCGACCGCTAGCCTGGCCGCTAGGAAGAGTACAGAAAGTTTGGCGGAGAACCTAACGACCGACCTAGCGACCGCTAGGCCGGCCGCTAGGAAGAAGATAGACGCGGCAGTCAGAGCTCGTGACCACCCTAGCGGTCGTGAGGGTGGCCACGAGGCAGACCATACGAAGACTCCTCCGACATTCACTCCTCCCGTTCCTTTCCCAAGTCGGCTAGCTCAGTCGAAATATGACGAGGAGTTCACCCGTTCAAAGAGATGTTCCGTAGTAAACATCAACATACCTCTTTGATGCGCCGTAAACATGTCGGGATACGCCAAATTCCTCAAGGATACAAGTGGCAGCAAGAAGAAGTTGGGAAATTTGAAAAATCAACCTCTCGTAAGAATGTAGTGCTATCTTACGTAAGAAGTTGCCACCGCGGAAGGATCCAGGGAGCTTCACGCTTGAATGCGAGATTACAGAGCACATATTTCCCAACGTGTTGTGTGATTTGGGAGCGAGCATCGTCGATGCCCTTATCTGCCTTCACCACTGGAGCTTGGAAAGATGAAGTCAACTAGGATTTCATTGATGATGGCTGACTGATCAGTCTCTTATCCTAATGGAGTAGTTGAGGATGTGTTGGTAAGAATTCGGGATTTTGTCTTTCCAGCTGATTTTGTTATTCTAGACATACCTGAATTTAGAAATCAACCACTAATCTTGGGTCGGCCTTTTCTAGCTACTGGTCGTGCTTTAATTGACGTGCAGGAATGTGATCTCACATTTCGTATAAACGATGAGGAGCTGAAAATTTCAATCTATGATGCCACCAAGCGACACGATAGTTCAGAGCACGAAGATTGCTATTCAATCACCACTGCCACAGCCAGCCCAATCTCACACATAGATGGCAACCGATCAGTTGAGGAGGATGCTACAAAGAAGAAGTGGACTCGGTATGGAACCCCGAGTGAGTTGTTCAAGTTTGGGGGGAGCCACTTCCACACTCAGTGGTGGTCTGCGGTGCATGATAAATACAGAGGCAAACACAGGTTTGGGAAGAAGTCAGCTGCCAAAACGCCAGATTGATCGAGGTATGAAATGGTCTAGCTAAAGACGTTAAATTAAGCACTTGTTGGGAGGTAACCCAATCTTTTATTTTGTTTTGTTTTGCTTTCGTTTTTGTTTTGTTTCATTTTGTTTGTTTTTGTTTTTCTTGTTTTGTTTTGTGTCTGTCTGGGGTTGAGTTGAATGACGAGCAGCCAATGATGAGATTTGTTTTTATTAGAAAATTGATTGCGACTGATTTTGTGAGACGAAACATGTTATGATGATTGTGAGTTTTAAGCCTTTGAGAACTTGATCACATGTTTGAAACCTGTGAGACTTGAGCTTTTGATCGTCATATCTTTTCGATCTTGTTTCTTTCGTGTGAATAGTTCAATTAGCATGTGTTTCTCTAGAACTTGCTCGGATCTTTTCGAGGTTGCATTGATGTGCTTAAGAATTGAGAGATGATATTAGTCATTCTTTTCTTAGCCTATATATTGTCCAAACACTAACCTGTGAAATTATTGTATCATTTGATAAGCCCGTTTGAACCTATCTTATTCTTTCATGAAGTCGTGGGTTGGGTTGTCTTCGTTAGTGCGAATTTTGGCTGCTTGAATTGAGGGTTGAGAAAAAGAAAGAAAAGAAAAATAAAATAGATGATGAAAAGTGATAATCAAAAATAGTTGCTTACCTATATAAGTTCAAATAAAAAATAAATAAAAATAAAAAGGGATTGGCACAAGTGTGCGAAAAGAAAATAAATGGGTAAGTAGCTAGTTCTTTGAGATGAGTATATCACTTATATAATAATTGTGAAGTTCTTAAGAGAAAAATGGCTTCTTGGTATGAAAATCGAAATGAATTATGAAAATTTGGGATTTGTGTCTTATGATACTGATTGTGTTTTTTCATTATGGGATTATGAGTCACTTAACCTAAATATATCTTACCTTACCAAAGAGCCTACATTATAACATTTTATAAGACATTTTTTTATCTTAGTTCTTGAGCACATATTTGAGCAATGGAGAATTAGACGATTTGCAAGCTTATGGTAGATTCCGTGTGTTTTTAAACTTTGAGAGTATACACATCCTTCTTACACTTGATTGCTTGAGAGTTTATATATATATATATATCCATGTCGTGAGGATTAAAGTTTGAAAAGGCTTGTGCTTATGATTATTATGATATGTGGAGTTTAACGGAAGATATTGTGATTTGATTTATTTGATGTGAATATTTTGTTGCTCATTGCTCTGAGGCTTATTGCTATTGTCGTTCGACTCATTCCCTGTCGTTTGATTGTCTTTCGTTTGTTCTGTTTTGTTTGGGGACAAACAATGTGTTAAGTTTGGGGGTGTGATAAACGTGTTTTTACTCGTTTATTAATGATACATTAGGATGATTTTAGATCAGTTTAAGTGCGTTTATATAGTTGATTTATGCGTTTAGCTATTTTTGGAAGATACTGCTCTTGGGGTTCCTGTTTGGTGTTTTATAGGTTTTTCAAGTGATGATCGATACACAAGGCAAAGAACGAACCAAAGCTAAAAAGGAACATGAGGCTAGCAGCCTCTAGCCCGGTCGCGAGCTCGCGCGAAGAAGACCTATTTAAAAACGACGTTAAATAGGATGAAATGGATATGACAAGTATGGATTTGAAAAGTTTACAATGTTAAAGAATATCTCGATATGAGTCCATAGGCGCAAACGGATCGCAATTCGAAGTTCGGACGCGAGAGAACGGAGCGAAACAACGAAGTCACGCATTCTGTTTTGAAGCTAGCGACACCCTAGCGGTCGCTAGCCTTGCCGCGAGTTCCGCCCGAAAAGTCACTGTATTGAAGCTAGCGACCACCCTAGCGGCCGCTAGGCGCTACGGCCTGACGTGAATTAGGGTTTCGGCCCATCATCTATAAATACCCCAAACCATCCTTTAGCGCCCCCATCTCATTCCAACCTAGTTTTTAGCTTATTTTTCATTCTTCTTCTTCAATTCTTGTTCTAACTTTAGATTTTAGCCTTCCAGACTTTAGATTCCTACAAGTTTCAGATTTATTTACAGATTCGAGTTGTTACATTCTTCGTCGTGGATTCTTACGGTTCTATCTTTTCAATTCAGTTTATGTTTCATTTATTTAATTCTTGCTTTGGTATTTTAATTATGCGTAGCTAAATTCCGTATTGATCCTAGGGTTTGTATGTCTGAATAGATTTCTGTGATCTATCTGTTGATACTGTTTTACCTTCCAGTCATCGATTTGTGATTCATGGAGCTTGATTTTATGTGTTAATTTCTGATCAACTTTAATGCATATCTAGTTGCCAATTGAATACTTAACAGTTTTGATTGTCAATCAATCTTGAATGCACAATGGGTAAGCTCGAGTCGAATCGAGATAGGAACATCCGTAGGAAGCATATTCTTTGTGAGCTTTTTGGAGTTGCTAATTTTCACCTTGAGACGTATGAAGAATAGGTAAATTACTAATCTACAACCATAATTGTCGAATCGAAATTGATGGTTACTTATGTGATCTTTCATCGTGACTAGATTAAATTTGTTAATGATTAATAGGTTGATTGGGTGAATCGGTTAGGTTAAATACATCCCTATGATCGCCTTTCATATCGAGTTTATTCTTATTTTATTTGTGCCTAGTTCTATAATCATCTCTCTTGATATCCGTCGCTGGATAATAAGTAAAGATTCTGTGTTAATTATTCATTGTGTTTTCGAATATCAGTCTCTATGGATACGATACAATACTTGTTATTGCTACTATCATTATTTTGGTAGAAATTAGAGCGATCAGATGATAGGTGAGATCTGTTTTCTATAATGTATTTCATGTTATTAAGCCCTATGTTTTTTATTTAAATTTGAGAATTGCATGCTATTTTTATGCTAATTTCTTAGTGCTGACCTTGGAGTGGTTTGTCCGCTAAGGCTTTGATCGGAAATTAGTTAACGATTGTGCATCAAGGTAAGTATTGGTTGAGGTAGTGTACACTGAAATCTAGGCTTAGTGAATTCAGTAGAGTTCCCCAGTTTAGGTTACGTTAACAATTAGTGGAACGTTGTTTTTCCCTATGGTCCAATAGGTAGCACAGATTCGATGAGTTACGATGATTGTTTGTGCACTACGAGCTCTGCTCGGGAAAAACTACATGTGCATGTATAGGAATAAACTTATTATACTTTTAAAATCTCCATATGATCTGGGGTTTATCATACACTTTTCTCAACTATTTATGAACTGTTACTTCTTAAAATTAGGTACTTGATCCCACTGAGTATGTTAGTACTTATCCAAAAAAAATTCAAATGTTTTCAGGTTAAGGAGTTGGAATGGCAGAAAGAGACGACAACAGTATCTAGGCATTGACTGGTTAAGCATGTTATGCTTTTGGTAAATATAACCTTCATTGTATCTTGAGACTATGGACCCAGACGCTGACTGCATCAGGTGTCGGTTTTTTCACTTCCAAGCTTCTTACTCAAAAACGCATAGACCCCCTTATCTGGGATGACAATTGCACCACCATATTCTTATATCAAGATTTTGAATTATTAGTTATTTAATTGGTCTTATTTTCCCCTTGAAACCTGCTTGCTCGCTTGAGCCTCATCATAGGTATACAATTAGTGTCTGACTTATGTTATGATACTTATATATATATATATATATATATATATATATATATATATATATATATATATAGTGAGGTTCAAATAAGGACCAATTTTAACGTGAGAACTAAGAACCACGGAAATTCTTTACGAACAAAATGAATTTGCTATGAAAGTTAATGAATCGCTAGAAAGTTATCGAATCAAAAATTCGAATTTTCACCTGTGGTTCGAATCCCATGAGAGGCGAAAATTCCAATTTTTTGATTCAAGAACTTTCCGAAGGATTCATCAAGTTTCACATCAATTCATCATTTTTGGTTCTTACATTCTCACAATAAAAATGGTTCTTAGTTAATCATCCCCTATATATGTATATGTATGATTATGTATGTATATTCCTCTTCATTTCTTTATAATCTATTTCTTTCCTTTTTAACCCTTGATATCCCTAATGTTTCGACATGACTGGTCGGTGGGATATTACAATATCGTTTGGTTATCGTAGTGAATCATAACCGGTGGCACGACCTTAGACCAACATGGAATATCTTTCAAAAAATTACAAAGTCACTCGGCTTTCTCACAAGCTTTATCCAAAGCTATGAACTTTGATTTCATGGTGGATCCGACTATACACGCTTGTTTAGTGTGTCTCTAAGAAACATCACATCTCTCAATCGTGAACACTCATCGACTTATAGAAAGTGATATTTTGTGTCGATATCCAATTGGTATCACAATACCCTTCAAGTCTCGTAAAATGCACCTACGATTTTAAGTATACTTCAAGTACTCAAAACTCTCACTGAGCCTTCCAATGCTCCTTACTTGGATTGCTCATGTCACGACTCAATTTGTTCACGATGCAAGCTATGTCGATCGGGTGCGCTTGTAAGATACATCAAACATCCGATGATCTTAGCATAGTTTTCTTACCCAACGAGTTCACCCATGCTCTTACTTAAGTGAATGTTGAGCTTTAATGGTCTTAGCAGATAAACCATCAAACAAATTGAATTTCTTAAGCACTTTCTCGATATAGTGAGATCGTGTCAAGATAATTACGCCCCGATCTTCTTAGAATCTTTATTCCAAGAATCACATCACCAACCTCATATCCTTCATTTTAATTTTTTAAATGTGTTTCGTGTCATTAATGACTTGACTATTACTACACATGATAAACATGTCATCTATAAATAGGCACACTATAACATAGTCATTATCGGTGTTATTAACGTGACATATTTATCACACTCATTGATCTTGAGACCATTTGCCAACATAATGTTGTCAAATTTCAAGTGTCATTGTCACGAGCGGTTTGTTTCAAACCATATAGGACTTCACTAGTTTGCATACATCGCTCTCTCGACTAAGTACTATAAATCCTTGGGTTGCTCTATATATACCTCATCCTCGAGGTCACCATTCAAAACGCAGTTTTAACGTCTATTTGATGAATTTGAAGATTGTGCAAAGCAGCAATCGTGAAAAGCACCCTAATAAACGTAATCCTCGTCAGAAGTGAATAGCTATCGAAGAAATCGTATCATTCTCTTTGTTTAAACCCTTTTACAACCAAACAGGCCTTATACTTTTCAATTGATCCATCTATCTTGTATTTTCTTTTAAGGATCCGCTTACATCCTAATGGCTTACAATCTTCTGGCAAATCAACCAGCACTCAAGTGTGGTTTTGCGAATGAAATCAATTTCGCCAATGCCTCTCACCAGAGCATCCCATCTGAACGAGCATAGGCTACTTTGATTGAAGTTGGTTCTTCGTCCAACATGAACGCAATATAGTCAGGACCAAAATCTTTTAGCGTTATGACTCCACTGTCACGTATCGATTCTGATCCCTTCGGATTAGACCTCGACCTCGTACGTGATGTCGGTTCTTCCTCTACAGGTTCAAAACTCGAAGCTTCACCATCATTTTTATTGCTATAATTGATTTCACTTTTATCCTTGTCTTTACAAGGATAAATACTTTCAAAGAATATAGCATTTCGTGATCCAATCGTTGTCCTCACAATCATATTCGATACTTCTGACTTGTGAATCTGAAAACGATAGATGTTGTTGTTCAATGCATACCTAATAAAGATACAATCGATTGTTTTAGGTTCATTTGTAACCTGTTTAGGAATAGGCACCTCAAACTTCTCCAAACATCCCCACACTTTGAGATAGTTGTACGATGACTTTCTTCCTTTCTATAACTTGTAAGGAGTGACATTCTTACCCTTAAGTGGAATCTTGTTCAGTATATAGTTGGTTGTCAAAACAGTTTCACCCCACATATTCTGGAGCAACCCTAAACTAATAAACAAAACATTCATCATCTCTTTAAGTGTTCGGTTTTTATGCTTAACAACGTCATTAGACTGAGGTGAATAAAGAGTCGTCTTTTGATGTATTACACCATTTTTGTTACATAATATCTCAAACGGAGCAACATATTTTTCCCTCTATCACTTCGAACAGTCTTAATTCGAAAGCTTAGTTGATTCTCTTCGTTCTTAAAGTTTTTAAAAGCTTCAATAGCCTCGTCTTTACTTCTTAAAGGTAAAGATAACGATATCTTGTACAAATCATCAATAAACGTGATGAAGTACTTTTTATAACATCTAGTTTGTACAAATTTTAAATGACATACATTAATGTGGGTCAGTTCTAGAGGCTTAGTGCTCTGTTCTATCGAATGAAACGTTAACTTAGTCATTTTGACTTTAACACAAACCTCATATTTCGTTTGTGCATTTACTTCTTTTAACTTTAATAAATCTAAATTTACTAATCTTTTTATTGTATTTAGATTAATATGTCATAGTTTACAATACTATAAATCAGAGCACTCAGTCAAGTAAGATGAAGTAGATCATAGCAACTTTGGGTACACGACGCACAACCATTACATTTATTTTGAAAAGACCCCCGATGAGATAACTCATATACCAAGAACTTTTCAAACTTAGTTAAAACAAAATTGTCCGACTCAAAAACTAGTCTAAAACCCTTGCTAACTAGAATCGAGTCGACACTAAAGTTCTTGCGGATGTCTGAGACATGCAGCACATCCTTCAACGTGATATCAACATCGGACGATATAACTTCATGTTAAGTAACCAATTTTAATTCACTATTTCTCACTAACTAGAAATTGGATTTGAGAATGTGAATATACCACGATCATCAACACGAAACGTAGATCGATTTTATGTCGTTTAATTTCATAAAATTAAACGTTACGTTACTCAAAATCTTGATTAAAGTAGCTTCCAGACAACTTAACTATATATATATATATATATATAGAAATCTGGTTATGGTGAGAAAGCTTCTTAATATACTAAAATAAGAATAGTATCACATCTTTCATATTTGTGTAGACAATCGTAATTACTATGTTGCATATGTTAGTTTAGCACATATTTCATTCATTCAGTAGACATATGCTAAATATATTAGTTTAGCACATCTTTCATCTAAACAGAAGCACAAAAGAGTTATAGTGTTGCAAAATAATCCGTGTAGCACACAAAACACAAACCAGAAGACACCTAAAAATTAAATCTCAACCATTGATATAGCAAATCAAAGGCCTGATTCATTCATATTTCCTACCAAATTATTCATTCCTACCGATCCATCTCCTATATATATATATATATATATATATACCCCATTATTTCTAACAAGATGAATTTCAACCATCCGATCTAAAAATTGTGGAGATGATGGCGGCTTAGTCGCCGAGGGCATACTCTGGGCGGGTTTGCATTATTCAAATTTGAGCCAAGTTCTTTTCTTTCCTTTTTTTTTGGTTCAATGCACGTACCAACAAAGATAATACACGTCACAATTTCTGCTTTTACACGGAAAAGGAACCTGCATTGAAAAAATTAAGGTTGACGAATTTCTAAATTGAAATGTTGTGATATCGTTGTAACGTTTCAAAAAGCTGGTTTAATTCGTAAACACATGAAAAATTGTGATCTATTTAGCAATTAAAACGAACATAAAATTTAAAACAGCAAGCGTTATATTCAAGTTATTTTTTCTGAATTATTCTTTATTTTTACACTTATTAATACATTTATATAAATATTTATCCCTCAACTAATTAACAACGTAGAAACAATAATTAGTAATATTCTATTAATAATTTTTTCAATAAAATATGGTTATTAAAATTGATTTATGCTATCCAAAAAAATCTCACTCAGTCCTATCCAAGATTACTCATTTTTTTCGGCACAATTATTAAGGATAAATGTATAAAGTTATTAAGATGATAAAAAAATAGATAAGACTCATATCTTTTGAAGATATAATTATTTTTTAAACAGAAAACAGACCAACTTAAATGGGACAATCCGAAAAAGAATAGAGACCATCATGGATAGGATGAAGGAAGTATTTTTTATTTTTATTTTTTTTTAGTTTGAGTTAAATAATAATTAAAAAAAATGCTCTTCGCCTCATCCAAAATTATATGTATTTTTTCGGATTATTCTGGTTTGTTTATTATTTAAAAGCCGTGGTTGTTTAGAGTTTTAAGACTAATCTTCGTGATTTTCAATTATCACGTGGAAATTTGTCCTCAGATTGAAAAATAAAATAAGACTTTAACGAAGTAGATGTTGACTAAAAAAGGAAACAGAGCGACGAACATGCTTTGATAAATTGGTCAAGTAACGCCAGTGAGATGTTTTGGATTTCGTTGACGAGAAAATGGGAAAAACCACTTCAACTAAAACCCACTAGAGACGTACATTTAATGCTTAAAAGTTAAAAGTGTGTGTGCGTGTGTGTTTTGAGGGGAATCAGATGCTTCAGCTTTGGATTAGTGATGAAGTGACTAATTTGTGATTAAAAGATCATTAGTTCAAACTTGATCAACATATTTAGATCTATGTTATTTGTGAATTAATAAATGGTAACGGCCTCTAATATGAGATCATTGAAGGGTAAATTCATGGTTTTAGGGCAACAATTTAGTTTGGGATTTAAAATTAGATTTCTGATAATGCATGATATAATTTATAGTGTTAAAATAATTTAAAGTTTAAAGTGATACTTATTCTATAATTAATTATATATAAAACAGTTTCTTTTGTTGAAAGAAATTAACTTCGGCCTCTAAGAATCATTGTTATGACATCTTGATTACAAAATTTCAACTAACTTCGCCGCCGAGAAAGCACCTAATATGGAATGAGTTTTCATAAAATATACTTTATGATAGGTCTCGCAATTTTCGACATGATACGAGAATCCGACATGAACACGCACGAAATTAACAGGTTAGTGTTCAGCTTTATCGTGTTCGTATCCTTATCGTGTCGACACGATAATTTCGTGTCGTATTCGTATCGGATTTGTGTCGTGTTCGTAACACAATGATTTTCGTGTTGCATTCGTGTTCGTGCCAGATCGTGTCGTTTTCGTGTAATTCGATAATATTTATATATATTTAATATTAATTTAATTATATTTTATATATTTATTTTTTTATTAATTTATTTTCTAATTTTGATTTGAATTTGTTGTTTTGTGTCGTGTCGTGTCAATACGAAAAAAATCGTGTCACATTTGTGTCGTGTCGTATTCGTGTTCGTGTCGAACAAATTCTTAACGGATCGTGTTCGTATTTGGCTTTTTTGTGTCGTATCGTTTCGTTATCGTATCGACACGATAACGACTCAATATGTACGAATTGTCAGTCCTACTTTACGTATACTCTTTTAATTTGAAAGAAATGTACTCTTTCTTTTATATGTAATGATGTAAGCATTTCATATCTCGCTTCAGACGTTCAAATTTTCATTAATTTTCATTATCCCATCCTGTAAAATAGGAATATCACCAATTACATAAAGAAAACAATAGTGTGGAGTTAGGTATTATAGGCTCAGTCAAACAGATTTTTATCTTGGAATTACCGCAACTATTATTTAATTACAAAATGTTCATTCCGTCAACAATGTCATCTCAAAACTTCAGAAATAGTTAATGGTCGTCGTAAATGACGATTAAAGGCGGCCATACCTCTTTGTCTTATCCTATGATTCAGTAAGTGTTGTCGGGACTAATTAAAATATTGCCACAATCGAGCATAGTGGTTTCAATATTATTATAATATATATGTATATATTTGGTCGAGTCTGTCAAAAGAAATAAAATACTATGTAAGTCCAATAAAAGACTAACTAAAGTGAAATTTATGAGTCGCGCGTTTCTGTAAGTTTACATCAGGTAATGCCCACAAATTACAGGCACCTCAAAATTTGTATATTTCTGATTTATAATTTTACAAACCACAATCTCTTAGTTCATTCTCAATCTGATCTTCTAGTACTTTGGGATTCTATGGTTTAATATATGATGCAATACTTTTATTTTTATAATAGTTTCACATTCAACAATTTAATATATATATATATATAGGTGATAGGATACGGCCCAATACTAGCCAAGATCGCGCCCAATATAAAGCGGGCCCAACATTAAGCTCGGCCCATGTGAGTTCGGACCAAGAAGACTCTAGACCAACCACACTCAAATCGCAGTGGAGACGTAGAAGATTCGGATGATATCTAAAGAATCCTTATGAGAAGACTTCATATTATAGTCAAATTCAATATGGTGGTATATAAATAGAGGCTAGATTAGAAGAAAGAGATCATCTACACTCTTTGTAATCGCTTCTTACACACTTAATACAAATATACTCTCTTGCTCCGTGGACGTAGATCTATTTCAATAGATCGAACCATGTTATTTCCTTGTGTTCCTTGCGCATTTATTATCCCACGAAATTAAGATCGATCAATAGGTGTTGGGAAAATTCCTAAGTATTGAGAATGTTGGGAAAATTCCTGAGTATCGTGAATATCAGGAATTAATCTATCTTAACTGTGTGTTTTGATTATATCCTAAAATCTCTGATGATTGTTTTGTCGAAGTAACAAATGCAATTGATTTGTTTTGGAGTTAGGCGTTTATATTACAGGTTTCAGCAACTGAACTACCAGCTTGAACAGACTCAAGACGGAAGGAATTCCAGCAGTACTAAAGTCACCATACCGAGAGAGTATCGATGTCGGCGTAACCGATGAGAGCTCAATCAAGAATCGCAAACCAAGACCGACGAAAGGTCAATCGATGTCCAAGATCAAGTCAGCGATGTTGAAGATCAGAGCTAGTAGAATAAAGTCGAAGACTGAAGCTTGAAGATCTAAGACTGAGACTTAGCACCGATGGGCGAGAATAAGTCAGAATATGACTAAGTGTCATATCGCATACCGAATGCCCATGCCGAAGTCAAATTGTGTATCAGTAGTCAAAGTTGGGTACCAAAAGTCAAAGTTATCTATCGATAGTTAAAGCTGGATACAAGTAGTCAAAACTGGTTATATCAAGTTAAAACTAGCAGATGAAAGTTTAAAGTTGACTATCTATCTATGTCTAACTGAATAAATCATACTGACTCATGAATCCAAAGTTGACAAAAGACGGAGCCTAGACTGCTGATAAAAAGGAGAAACAACCTCGACTGGCCCAACCTAAAATCAATGCTGGCAAAACACATAGCCAACTTAACTGAAGAAACACGGAAGAATTTAAACCTTGAGTGTTTGACTCGCCACTTTTTTAGTGTTGCAGAGCTACAGTGTACGATGATGCGACTTTTGTCAGAAGATGTAAGAGGATTCTCAATGAGAAGAATTCAAACGACAAATAGAAGGATTTAAATGGTAGTCCCTCCAACGACTCTATTCGTATTCATCTCTATATATTTGTGCAAAATCTAATATTTGAAGGTTACCGAAACGCTGCAATTAAAATCTCAAAGCATTCAAACTCAAAGCTCAAGCCAATCAATCAATGATTTCAAGAATGAAGTAATCAATTGTATCAATAAATCTCAAGAGCTCACGATACTTATCACCGAATTTTAACATAACTTCCTTACGCCTATGATATTTATCTTGTATATCTTAAGCCTAGACATCCCGAACTTATTATATGTGATAACTCAGATCCATAATTGAAAAACTCATATAAAAAACCCCCCACATAGTTGAGTAGAAGTTTGGGAAAGTAAGCAACAAAGCATAAGTTGCTGAAAGTTTGGTTTCTAGCACCCTAGAGGTTAAGTCAACTGCGTCCTGAAAGCAATTATGATTTCCTAACACCAGCAAGCATAGGAGGAACGCCAAATTAGATGGGATACTGTAAGGTGACCTCAGTATCTAGGTTTACTCTTGTACCCATAAACAAGAACAATCTGAAGTTAGTGGATTGACTGAGCAATCAGTCTGTGGACGTAGGAGTTGATCTCTCCAACCACGTAAAAATCAACGTGTCATTTACTTTTATCATTGCTTTAATATTACATGTTATTGCTGCCATCAGCAATACACAACAAAACATCATATTTTTAAAACTCTTTATCAGTATCCATTTGATATTAAAGAGATCTAAACTAAAAACTGTCTAATCAATATTCGACTAAGTGTTTCAAACTGAGTTTGAGTTTTCAGTAAGACAAATACAATAACCACCACATTCGTATATACATCAAGAATCGTCCAATCGACTTGTCGCTTTAGCGATCAAGATGTTTGCTAACTAATATCACTTAGTACAAGACATTCCTTATCCGAATCGACCGGTGATCGACATCGATGATTGACCGCCACTTTACCCGACTAGCTACCGTCAGCAACCAGTTAGTCTTATCTTAACAAAAAAAATTTAAATTTGCTTAACTGATGTATTCTTCCTCCATACACCAGTACGTATCCAGTGGGACCCATCAATAGGATTTGATTCTGATGATATCATGTCATTAAGTAACATGTAGTATTAAATTTAGACCATACATTATATTCATGTAGACAACTTAAATAAGGAATATGTGACAAAGCCTTTTTTATTTTAATTTGTATTTAGGGTAAGATAATATTTTTTTTCCTATTTTTCTTCTTAGCAAATTGTTATTGTTCATCGGAGAAGAAAGAAAACTAGGTGGCAGCAATGGCAAGGTGGACCAATCGCAATAGTGGTCGATAATTGGTAGCTGCCTGAAAGTGAAGAAAAAAGAAGAGAATTTTGAGAGATCGAGAGAGAGGATGTCCATGACAGTCTTTACAAGAAGTTCGTCGAAAATCAGAGAAGGAGACGGCAGAACTAGGGGAGCAGTATGGATAAGGATTTGTTGTCGAAATTAAAGCATGCATATCACCAAACATAAATATGCATGCTACAAAACAGAAACATTCATAATATAAAATATAAACTTGCATATTTACAAACAAAAACATGAAAATTACAAAACATAAACATGCATATTAAGAAACAAAACTAGCAGGTTTCTCATTCTCGATATATCTCTTTCTCTCTTCTCCAATATGCACAAACATTTTTCTTGCTAATCACTTTACTTTCTTTTTTTACGATTATATGTTTTCTTTAAAATTATGAAGTTAGAAGTAAGCGATCTAAATGGGAAAAGATTCTGACAAATTAATCTCATATGTATTTGTGTGTTCAATATTATGCGACTTTTTCAGATAACAATATGCATGCTTTGTTTTTAGTATCATATAACATATCAAATTATGTAGTTTGTTTTCAATCCTATGCGCTTTATGTATAATATTATGTAGTTTTGTGTTCAATCTTATGCAATTTTCTATATAACAATATCTACGCTTTTTTGTTTTTTTGTATCATGGGAACCCGCAGCTGCCACCTTAGGCGCGCACTAGGTAAACTCCACGTTCTCGTGCAATAGCCCGCAAACCACACAGATAGGTAACCCACACTGGAAAACCAGCGTGACAAGCTCAAACCCATAGAAGCATTTGGTGGGGTTCGAACTGTGACCTCTCGCCACATGAACCCACCTTAACCATCGGCGCCCCTATGGGACACGTTTTGTTTTCTATATCACATAATTATTGTCTTCCCTTATCTGTAGTGAGATCGAGCTCAATAGCTTAAAATCTTTAAAAAATCTCCACCATAGAATTTATGAGATGAATGAATAAGATTGAGTACTATATACTACCTAAGATACATACATATATATATATATATATATATATATATATATATATATATATATATATATATATATATATATATATATACGAGGATCAAATGGCACGAACCCCAGATAGTATGTTGTACTCAATCTCATCCACCCATCCGATTAATCGTGTGGTGAGATTCGCTACCGATTTTTAAAAGTTTTACACGTTAATTTGTGTTAGTAATGGTAGATTAGTAATTTGATTTGTTATGTGATTTCAAAATAAACCATGCATATAGTTGAATCGAACTATGCATTCATATTAACACAAAATGCATTCACTGAACACAAACATGCATATGAGTTTCAATTTTAATGCATGTTGTAACGCACTCCCAACGCCGTCACAGATCCAGCGCCCCACAAGCACGCACCTTCCTTCCGCACGCACTCAACGCCGGTTGTGTGCGATGCAGTGTTATGTTGTTTTAAATGCAGGATTTAGTTGTTTTAAATGCAGTGGTATGTTATTTCATATGTATTATTTATGTTTTATTGTGGCTCTTCCCAAACCTAGTACCGACGTGCACCCAGCGCCTCTATCCAGCCTTCGACAAGACACCCTGGCTGGCGTGCACCCGCCCCTACCGGCGTCGGCACGCGCACCCGGCCAATTGGGTGCGATGCATTGTCATGTTATTTTGAATGCGGTGTCATGTTGTTTTGAATGCAGTGTCATGTTATTAAGAATACAGTGCCTCAAACCCAGCACCCGCTGGACACATTCCCATTTTGTCCCTGAGCGAAAAATGGGCTTCCACGTGTCAAATTTTGATGCGTCCACGTGTTCAAAATATGTGGTCTAGATTGAGTACTACATACTATCTGGGGACTGGGTACTACGAACCCAACCCAAACTCTATATAGTGGAGGTTAACGAAAACCATTTTATCAGGCGACGTGAGAATCGAATATGTTATGAAGTAAATGAATATCGCGAAGTTAATGAATAAAAAAATAGAATTTTCGCCTCTCATGGGATTCGAACCCCGTGAAAATTCAATTTTCGATTCATTAACTTTCGAGTATTCATTAACTTTCATAGCATATTCATTTTGTTTCGTAGTTCTTAGTTCTCACGTTAAAATTGGTTCTTATTTGAACCAAACTCTCTATATATATATATATATAATGGATCCTATTAGGTACGTATTGATGTATGTGGGGGGGAATACACCAGTTAGACAAATTTTAAATTATATTTCTTTAGACAAGACTGACTGGCTATTGGAAGTAGATGGTCGGGTAACTAGCAGTCTAGTACTGATGGCCGTATTGATGGTCAGTGCAAATAAGGGATGTCTTGTGCTGAGTGTTATCAGTTAGCAAACCTACTGACTTCTAAGATAGCTAGTCGATTGAAATGATAAGCGATATGTTTGCGGAATGTGTTAGTTATCGTATTTGCCTTCATCGAAAAGTTAAAGTCGGTTTGAAAACTTAGTCAAATATGGATTAGTCGGGCCAGGTTTATATCTCTTATGTATCAATCGGATCTCGATAGATGATTTCAAAACAATGTTGTGATGTTGATGACAGTTCAATAATATGTAATCTAAAAGCAATACAGAAATTAAATAACACGTTGATTTTTACGTGGTTCGGAAAGATCAGCCCCTATGTCCGCGGACTGATTGCTCAATCAATATAGTAACTTCGCATTGGGTCTTGTTTATTGGTACAAGAATAAACCTAGATATTGAGGTCAACTTATAGTATCCATCCTAACTCGACGTTCCTCATATGCTTGCTGGTGCTAGGAAACCACTAACTGCTTTCGGATGCAGTCGATTTAACCTCTAGCTTACGAGTGCTAGATGATCAAGCTTTCAGCAACTAACACTTCGTTTTCTACTTGTCTAAACTTCTACTCAACTTTTGGGGGTTTAGTAGAGGGGTTTCCAACTATAGATCTGAGTTGACATAGCCGTCAAACTCATTATATCTAGATTTAAGATATGCAAGATGAATATCTTAGACTTAAAGAAATATATATCAAATCTCGAGCTAATAAATATATGTGAGCTCTTGAGATTTCATCGATAGCATCGTGAACTTTTTCTTGAAATCGTTGTTTTATTAACTTGAGCTTTGAGCTAGAAGGCTTTGAGATTTCAATTGTGCAACGTTTCGGTAAACTTCAAAGGTTAGATTCTACGAGTATAAATAGATAGGATATAGAATAGTGTTGTTGTAGGAAGCAACAATCAGATCCTTCTATTTGTCGTTTGAATTCTTCCCGTTGAAATCCTCGTATGTCGTTGTCAGATGTCTACATCATAGTACATTGTAGCTCTACAACTATGAAAATGTTTTATGATAAGACATATGTTCTGTAGATACGCTAACACACGTAGTGAATCAAACACTTAAGACTTAATATCTTTCGTGCTTCTTCAGTTAAGTTGACTACATGTTTTATCAGCTTTGACTTCAAGTTGGTCCAGTCGAGACTGCTGCATTTTTTTTAAGCATGCTGGACTCCCGTCATTTGTTAGTTTCGGACACCTTAGTCTATATGATACTTTCAACTAACGTAGATAAATAGTCAGCTTTGATCTTTCATCAGCTTTGACTTTATATAACCAGCATTGACTACTTGTCATCAGCTTTGACTATTGATAGACTTTGACTCAGGGACGCCCACTTTGACTCGATAGCCAAGATTGACTTCGCGAGGCAACACCGCTCGATATGACACTTAGTCATATCCTGACTCCTTCATCATATGACAGTTAGTCATATCCTGACTTTTTCATCTCTTTCAGCACTGAATCTCAATCTCCGATCTTCAACCTTCGATCTTTTTACGTCAGTCTTCAGTCTTCGATTTTACTCCAGTAGCTATGTTCATCACCATCGCTATACTTCAGTTCTTCAAACAATAGTTGGCCTTCTGTCAGTCTTAAGTTGAGCTTCTATCAGTTGCGTTAATATTGATATTCTTATCAGTAAGGTTAGCTTCAGTACTGCTTGAACACCTTCAGTTTTGGGCATATCCAAGCTGATAGTTCTACTGCTGAAAATTGTAACTAAAACGTCTAACTCTAGAATAAGTCAGTAACATTAGTTACATTAGCAAAACAATCATCAGATATTTTGAGATTTAATCAAAATACATAATTAAAGTAGATAAATTTCCAACAACTTAAGAATTTTTCTAACAATTTATTTATGTATTTTTCATATATGACATTAAAGTAGAGATACCATTTTATTGTTTGAATATGACACTTAGAATCTCACGGCCAGCCTTACAAATTATTCCCTCTATTTCATTCAAAATATCTCATTTTTTTAGACATAAGTATTTAAAAAAGAATTAAAGTATAAGTGTATTGGACGACTTGTGTTGACTAAAGAAAATTATATTCTTTTATAAAAGAATTAAAGTATGTGTATTGGACGACGTGTGTTGACTAAAGAAAATTATATTCTTTTATAAAAGAATTAAAGTATAAGTGTATTGGACGACTTGTGTTGACTAAAGAAAATTATATTCTTTTATAAAAGAATTAAAGTATAAGTGTATTGGACGACGTGTGTTCTTTAGTCATTAGAGTATAATGGTGCGTGTGTTGGGCCCACTAATTACAGAATTGAGTAGCCTAATTATTTCTTGAAATTTAAAGGGACAGTTAAAATTGGACACATTTCGAATGGGATGGAGTGTGTATTTATTAGGCCCGATAATTTTCAATAAGATACGAGAACACGGCACGAATACGTATGAAATTAACGGATTAGTATATAGTCTTATCGTGTTCGTATCCTTATCGTCTCGACACGATAAGGACACGATAATTTCGTGTCGTGTTCGTGTCAGATCTGTGTTGTGTTCGTGTAACATGATAATTTTTATGTTACATTCGTGTTCGTGTCAGATCGTGTCACTTTCGTATAATTCGATAATATATATATATATATATATATATATATATAATATTAATTTAACTATATTTTATATATTTTTATTTCTTTTATTAATTTATTTTCAACTTTTTATTTGAATTTATCGTGTCGTGTCAACATGAAAAAATCGTGTCATATTCGTATTTGTATCGTGCTCGTGTCTTGTCCGTGTCAGTACATTTCGTGTTGTGTTCGTGTTCGTGTCGGATAGATCCTTAATGAGTTGTGTTCGTGTTTGGTCTTAGCGTGTCGTGTGTCGGTCGTTATCGTGTTTAACCGACACGCATCTTAATTGTCAATCCTAGTATTTATTACTTTGGAGAATCTTTTGTAAGACTGCAGAAAAGTCATACTACTCTTTAGCTACTGAAATCTTGGTTGGATAAAAATTTGTTTGAATTCATTTTGTGAAACTATTTGACATAAATTAGTTAAGTTTGAGTTTACGCAGTTCGTTTGCTCATGAGGTAAATTGAAAATATAAAATTATTAATATAATATTAATTTATATTTTTATACTTTACTAGTAATGTATATGTGTAGTAGTTATCTGATCAATTTTATTTGTAATAAGAAAAATAATAAGTTAAATATAAATATAGGCTTTGAAAGTTTATTATTTGGTATTATTTGAACTCGTTGATCTTAAATGTGTCTGGAAATTATATATGGAACTCGATTTGATAATAAAAGAGTTAAAACTTTATCTTAACTATACTCAATTTGATTATACTTTTATATTTTCGTGTACGTATATTCACCTATCTTTGTATCTTGCCAATATTATATTCTTCTCAACAACCAATTTTCTCTGAGAGAGCTGCATTCTTTTTTTTGCCGATTAATATAAAAATTATAAAGGTCACATTACGGTAGACTCGAACCTGAGACATTTGGCCTCAGACATTAACTACTTTATTATTAAAAAAAATTAAAAGTCGCATCACAGTGGATTCGAACCTGAGACATTTGGTCTCAGACATTAACTACTCTATTACTACAAAAAATTTAAAGGTCGCATCAGGATGGACTCAAACCTGAGATATTTGGTCTCATACATTAATCACTCTACTACTAGGCCAATACACGCATGCAATAGAGATGCAACTTTTTTTTAATCAATTTATATATAAATTTTAAAAACCGCATTACGGTGGACTCAAAACTGAGACATTTGGTTTTAGTAATTAATCATCTACCACTAGGCCAACACATGTACACAATAATAGAGCTGCAACTTTTTTTGGGGGGAGGGGGAGGAATTAAATATATTTAAAGACTGCATCACATTGGATTCGATCACGAGACGTTTAATCTCAGACATTAATCACTCTACGGCTAGACTAACATACACACACAATAAAGCTGCAACTTATTGAAGCTGATGTAATTGATTATCTAATTTAATCTAATAAATAGAATACGGGATATTGATGTTGACCGAAATGTCATGACTCTTTTATTGCCGACACTTTGCAATTTGATCGATTTAGACTATCATAGATTTATTGCGTGTAATTAAAAATTACTTCTTTTATCTCGCCTTGAAAATAAGTTCGATGGCTTCAGATGAGAACGAAGCAGTCGTAAAAATTGGAGGGCGTCATTAGTTAGAAAATATATATCTTTTACATATAGATCCTTGTTTGGAGCAATGTTCATAATTTAGCCATTCATTGCATCAATACACATCGCCATCTCTGGCCCCACCTAGAAGTTATATCAAGCGCACTGCTTTCGTAGCTAAACTTAGACTTTTCTCATCTAAAAATACTATATATACTAATCTGCTTCCCATGCAAACTCATCAACTCTAAAACACAAGAGGAGAAATGAGTTCCATTCTCGGGCTTCCATGGAACTTCACAGTTCTAGCTCTCATCCTTCCCATAATGATCTTCTTCATCAGAATGAAAACAAAATCGAAGCCTGTATCGCCAACTGGCCGCCCGGCCCGAAAACCCTACCCGTAATCGGAAACATGCACCTTCTCAGCGCGCTGGCATTCCGTTCCATCAGCGACTTGGCCAAACAGTACGGCCCTCTGATGCGCCTGAAGCTGGGCGAAGTCGACACCATCGTGGTGTCGTCGCGAGAGCTAGCCCGAGAGATGCTGAAGCAGCACGACCCTTGCTACGCCGACCGCCCCGAATCCATCGGCATCAAAGTCCTGTGGTACAACTACCGCGACATCGCCTTCAGCCCCTACGGCGACTACTGGAGGCAGATGCGCAAGATCTGCATCATGGAGCTCCTCAGCCCCCGAAGCGTCCGCTCCCTCGGCTCCATTAGAAAAGACGAGGTTTCCAATCTCATCGCCTCCATTCGGAACTCCGCCGCCGCGGGGAAGCCTGTCAACATCAGCGAGAGCATTTTCTCCATGATGAGCTCCGTCACCTGCCGCGCCGCATTTGGAAAAGTGTCTAAGGATAAGGATACGTTGATCAAGATATTGAGCGACGGGATTAAGATGGCCGGCGGGTTCGAGATCGCGGATTTCTTCCCGTCGTCGCTGATGATCAACACCCTCAGCTGGACTAAGATCAAGCTGCTCATGATGCGCCACAAGCTCGATGTCATTCTCGACGGTCTCATCCATCAACACGAACTCAATCTGGCCAAGATTGAGAGAGGAAATGAGGAGGGAGAGAGGGGGAGGAAGGGCAACGGGGAGTTCGGAAACGAAGATATCGTCGACGTTTTCCTCAGGCTTCAGGAAACTGGAGAGCTCCAGTTTCCTATCAAAAAAGAGGACATTAAAGCTGTAATTTACGTGAGTGTTTCTATTCATTTAATTGATCAATCTGTTATTGTTTCGTCAGACATATATTACTATTATACATGGTGCAGGACATGTTCTCTGCTGGAACAGAGACGTCATCGACAGCGATGGACTGGGCGATGGCGGAGCTGATGAGAAACCCGCGGGCGATGGCCAAGGCGCAAGCGGAAGTGCGTCAGTTTTTCAACGACACCACGATCACAAGCATGGGAGATAATGATCAGAATCTGAAATATCTGAAGCTGGTGATCAGGGAAGCGCTGAGGCTGCATCCTCCGGTTCCGATCCTGCCAAGAGCGTCGAGGGAAGAGCGCGTGATCAACGGCTATGTAATCCCCGCCAATGTGAAGGTACTGGTCAACAACTGGGGGATGCAGAGGGATCCCGAGTACTGGACGAATCCGGACAGTTTCCAACCGGAGAGGTTCGAGGACTGCTCCAAGGACTTTTTGGGAGCCGACTTCGATTTCCTGCCGTTCGGAGCTGGTAAAAGAATGTGCCCTGGAATCACATTTGCTATGGCCAGTGTTGAGCTTGTTCTTGCTCAGCTTCTCTATCACTTCGACTGGAAACTTCCAAACGGAGCTCACCCGGAATCCATGGACATGATCGAGAACCCCGGAGTCACTGCTTCCAGACGGGATAACCTTTATGCGCTACCAACCCTTTACAGCATGCCGGCTTAATCTAAAATATTTGGATTGTCATGGGGTTTTCAGTCATATAAAGTAACTTTTGTTGTTGGAATAAGTTTATTATTACAGTACTAAATGGCAACTAATAATGCAACTGCTTTCTTCTTATAAATATCTTTTCATATCTGTTGCATGCAATTCGTATACTGTGTCTCTTTGATCATCTATAGGTGGTGGTTTCCTATAGTAGGCGATATGTATATATGCGTCATGCCGCCACGTTAATTATTTCTCCAACTCAAACTTCTTCCCAAACAATACTCTCAAAATTAAACCAGTAATATGCTCCACAATCAAATTACTCCCATTTAATCTATATATTTTCTTAAATAATGGAGTAGTTAACTTGAATAAAATTTAATTTTAAGACTTTAATTAACATAATATATTTATTTTATAAATTATATATCTTATAATTAGAAAATATAAAAAAAAAAAGCTCATTCTGATGAAAAACTTAACAACAGTTAAAGCATAGCACACAAAATATTAACAACAATTAGAGAAACCAAAAAAAAAACTAATAACAAAAAAAAAGGTTGGACACTATAAAAACAAAAAACAAAATCTCAAAAGACCTCCAAAAGAAAAGAAATAATTAAATATATACAAACACTTAATTTGCCTCGGTCAAATGGGAAAAATTGAAGAGAAGAAAAAAAGTGACTAATGGTCAAAACTAGAAATATAAGGAAGAAAGAGGGGGGAAATTGGAGATGGTAGCGGATATTGTCATCTCACACATGCAAAACTACACGGACAGATAAACAATATTTGAAAAATCAGATATAACAAACTCAAACCAATAAAAATATTAATGGAATTCAAACTTGTGACTTAAAGAACTCATTTTACTATTGGACCGTCACATAAAATTGAAATGAACTCTTTCTTTTATATGTAATAATATAAGTATTTTATATCTCGCTTCAGGCGTTCAAACTTTCATTATCCCACCCTGTAAAATAGGAATATCACCAATTAAAAAAAAGAACATTGCACATATAAAAAAGAAAACAATAATGTGGAGTTAGCTATTATATTCTCAATTAAACATATTTTTATCTTGGAATACCGTAAATATTATTTATATGTTCTCTCCGAAACACTAAATATCTAAAAATAATTACAAAATGTCCATTCCGTCAACAATGTCATCTCAAAAACTTCAGAATATTTCCTGGTCGTAACTGACGATTAAAGGCGGACGTACCTCTTTGTCTTATCCTATGATTCAGTACGTGTTTTCGGGACTAATTAAAATATTGTTATAATATATATATATATATATTTGGTCGAGACTGTCTCAAGAAATGAAATAACATATTTAAGTCCAATAAAAGACTAATTAAAGTGAAGTTGGTGAGTTGCACTTTTCCGTAAGTTTACATCAGGGTAACTGGGTAAGGCCCACAAATTGCAGGCACCTCAAAAATTTTATATTCCGGATTTAGTATTAATTGTACAAATCACAGTGTCTTAATTCATTCTCAATCTGATCTTTTAGTACTTTGGCTTATGTTCTCAGTATCTACATATTTCCAATATTTTTAATTCTATGGTTTGATATATGATGTCGTACTTTTAGTTTATAATAGTTTCACATCCAACAATTATACATATATATATATATATATATATATTATTCGATTCTGATAATACCATGTCTCTAAGTAGTATATAATATTAAATATAGACCATACATTGTGTTCATCTGAACAACCTAAATAAGTGAGATGTTATAGAACTTTTTTTTTCAATCATCGTGTTCATGTGGACCATCTTATAATTAGAAGATATAAAATAAAAAAAACTCATTCCGATGAAAAACTTAACAACAGTTAAAACATAGCACACAAAATATTAACAATAATTAAAGAAACCAAAAAGAAAACTAATAACAAAAAAAAGGTTGGAAACTATAAAAACAAAAAAAAAATCTCAAAAGACCTCCAAATGCCGTAGGTAAATAGAAAAGGAAAAAGAAACACTTAATTTGCCTCGGTCAAATGGGAAAATTGAAGAGAAGAAAAAAAGTGAGCAATGGTCAAAATAGAAATATAAGGAAGAAAGAGGGGGGGAATTGGAGATGGTAGCGGGTATCGCCATCTCACACGTGCATATGAAGAACCGATGACCTCTTTGGATAGCGGTTTTTATTTCATCAAACAATAGTCCACATATCTCATAAATCAACAGTGACTAAATCCTGACTATTTAGCTGAAACTAAACTCAGCAGTCAGCTTAAAGAAAAGAGCAATGTTTCAACAGGCACTGCATAAGGTGAATTCCAATCAGCATCAAAGACTTGTTGCAGCTGAGACACAATGCCAAGGTCATAGCTCCCAAAACTCAGTCCTGCATCCGCATAGAAGTAGTCCCACACGAGATTGCTCGTCCCGATATGGCCCCGTACATCACTCACAGCATATTTCCCATGGTTCACCCGTGTGAAGTCCGGATACAAGTTCCCGGTGGCCATGCCATTGCTGGTCTTGGCAGGTCCGGTCTGGTTGAAACCAGGAACAATGTAGTACTTGATCTCGACTTTTCCATGGCAGTCGTTCGACTTTGAAGACGAGCATAAGCTGTTCGTGTAGAGCAGCGACTTCAGGTACATCTCTGTGTTCTCAATGAAATGAGCCCAATACGCTACCAGCAGCTTCACGGTGGCATGCTTCCCGTAAACAACCTAGGGCGGAAACCTCATATTATGAAACTTTATTGTATCGATGTTTGGAACCTCGGAATATGCAAGAAACAAGGGATTTAGAGAGCGTGTGGCTGAGCTTATAAGCTCCTTAACACAGCTTATGAACTCCTCAACCCATCTTATTTTTTCATGATCTTATAAACAACAATTAATTTACAAAAATATTCCTACTACTGTATTTTGTTATTTCTAACATTCTCTCTCTAACTCACAATTCTCTCACTAATTTATAAGCTCAATTATCCAAGCACTTTGACAACTTAAACACTATTGGAGCTTATAAACTGTCTAAATAAGCTTAGCCAAACACGTTCTTAATGATAAGCATATACCTCAGATATAGCTGAAGACAGGGAAGCCCAATACACTGTCTGTGACATGTATGCAGACTGACCAAGCCAATCCATGGTGCTTATTCTTATGGTTTCTCCGCTTCCGACTGATTTGATGGTGTCGATCCAGCCCTGTTCATCTGGCTGATACTTGTCGAACAATAGCTGTCGAAGGAAAAGTGAATTAGCATGATGCATGATGTAAACTAAGAATGATATTGTGGGAAATATCACTTTCTCACGATATCTTCTAGACCTTTCCAATCAACAATGGAAAACGTTGCTAAACCTCTGGTGGAGCGAAAGACAGGTAGGAGGGTTGATGCCGTGATGCTGACTTGTTTGTTGTAGGAGTTTCGATGGAAATGTAAAACATGTCAGGGTCTGAAAGCAACGGATAGCCTACTGCATGTTCAATCTTCACATATTTGGGAAGAGGCGATCTGTCAAGACGTATCACAGCAAATATGTTTAAAGAAACAATTTCTGGATATGATAAAAGAAAGAAAAAATTGTTAACTCGGTTTTCTGCTTACCTGCATCTATCTTTCAGCTGCAGGAAATGCGACCAGCAGGGGACCTTTCTAACGGTCTGCCATTGCTGATCCGAGACGAGTTTTGTGTAAGCTGAAGAGTTGAGATGGGCTAGTTTCCACAAGTTGTCGAAGTAAATCTCGACCTTCCCCACAATGCTTGGACAGTTAGCGAGATATATCCCAACTTCCCTCACCTGACATCAAATCATCCAGATTGATTTTTTTTTTTTTACTAGGCTTCTCTAAGAAAGAAGGGTTTTAGGGGTTGGTGTTGATTATTATGGTACCTGAGTTAGAGATTTCCAGTCATTGTTTGCGGATCCAATGTACACGCCTCGACTATCTGATATCCAAACCTTAGCGTGTACGATGCCAGATCCCCACCAGTCCTTGAGTAACAAGGTGACATTCTCCACATTCGCCTCCTGCTGCGAGGGCGGATGCTTCCTCCGTATAGTCAGGATAGAATCCAGAGTGCTGTAAAATCTGCAACTTAGATTATTTTCTGCAGTTTGCTTCTCCAACAAAAGCTTCTTGATGATATAGTGAAAAACATAAATATCATTCAAGTAGAGCATCAAGAATCTGTACATCTCAAGATTAAGACTCAAACACATACAGTTACTGAATTTATTGCAAAAAAATGAAGCCAGAGGCGTACCTCATACTAATGTTGCGATCAGCTGCATTATCTAATGCTCGATAAACTTCGTATCCATCGTTAGCCCCAAATCTCGACATGTCATCTTTTGAATACCCATAGTCCCCTGAACGAGGATCGTCTGGATGAGCTATCAGCTGCCAGTATTGTGCGATTATGTCAAGGCTCCGTGACGAATTCCCCGCCATCCATCGGAAAACATCAGCTGCTTCAATCATGTCAAAATGAGTAACTTATCTTTGAAACGGATCCCCATTGCTGAGGCAAAGCAGGTGGAAAGCTAATGCTACTAAAATTCCAATATTATCATATACATAAAAGCTGGCCGCAACGAATCATGAGGTTTATGGATAAGGCAAATCTATAGTCAAAACTCTGGTTTGATGCTTAGACTCGGGGATTAAGCAACCAGTCGCAACTAAATCCAACACAGTCTCCTAATTACATTTAGCAATTTGAATTCGAAAGCCTTGAAATCAAGCAAAACTAACTAATTTCGACATATATAAACCTATTCATATGAATTGAAGAAAAACGATAATCAATTTCTGTACTTCTTTCTCGTGCATACAAACAAAGTCCAGTAAAATAAAAAATTGCAGGAAACTGGAAAAAGTAGATTACCGGTGCGAAGAAGGCCGGGAACGGGGGCGAGGTGGGGCATGTCGGTGGGGACGGATTGTACCACCCATGCTTTGCATTGAATGGAATAAGATTGAACTCCTAATGTGGGATCACATATAATCAAAACGCACAAGCTCACAGATAAAGCAACTGCAAAGTTTTCATCTTTTATTCACTCTTATAAATGAGTTAAATAAAAATCTTAGCCCTGATGAGCAGGTATGAGAGAGAGAAGGCAAGTTCTTGAATTGGGTAAAAGCTACATCTGTCTTGCGTTGACTTTTCTTGGATATACCGGCATCTTTTTTCTTTTCTTTTCTTTTTGAGTTTGTTTTGTCCTTCATCTTGTAATTGTGGCAGTTTTTTTTTTTTATCAATTAATACAGAATTTTAAATTTTGCGTCGCGGTGGATTCGAACCCGGCACTTTGGCGATTAACCACTCTACCACTATTCAACAACACACACACAATTATGGCAGTTTCTTTTCTACTGTTTCGCCGGTTCTACTTGTTTCAAGAAAGATATTTCTGATTTCAGTAACACTGCTTACTTCCAATAGTTTGAAAATGGTATATTTTCCCATTTCTTCCAATTTGACAATGCCTGACAAAATTGGACAGAATAAAAGGCACCATTTCTTACCATGAAATCCTTGTGAACTAAATGAGAAATAGATATACAAGAATTCAACCAATGATACAAAGTGCAAGACATGAAAATAACACCAGAGAAATTATCCAACAAAGCCAGTTTTCCTACTAGACAAATGGAGATTCTACTACCACTTTACAATTAACCATCATTTTCCTCCTCATCACGAAATCGAGTGCCTCCGATGCCTTGAAGACGAGCCAGACGACTTCGCCTCTCCCGAATCATCGAAGTCGGGCTCTGCGAACTCCCCGAAGTTCCGGAGCTTTTGTTCTCTCCGCTAGCGAGCCCCTTCCCCACCATCCACAGCCTGTCGAATATCCTCCTCGAACGCGACGGCAGCAAATCTGCGCCGGATCCCCTGTTCTTGCTACCTCTCTTGACAAGTTTTTGATTTTTCACTGATTCATCTTCTTTCATCTTCAACTCATCCATCTGTTTCCTCAGCGATTTGCGATTCTCAGGCGCTGTTTTCCCCCAATTCTCCTCGGTCTTTCTAGGGGCATCGTCGCTGTTGTTGAAGGCGTGAGTGGCCCTCGCCTGCTCGTTGAATAAAACCTGCACCACCACGCGTAGTGGCAGCTGCTCGTTCTGTGCTGCGTGCATGGTCGCATCCGTCGTCAATTTCTTCACATCCATTAGCCCAGACAGGCTCTTCCTCTCAGATTTTGTCAATCCACTGTGCTCCTGCAAGAAATGTAAAACCAAATTGTGGCAGATGAATATAAGACAGCACTGCTGCATACTGAGTAAATAAATACACAAATTGCACCTTTAGAAAGATGTCGATGGCGGCATATAATCCGTCATGAATCCGTCTAGCCGTCTCAGGAACCGACTGCGACAGCTTGATGAAGCTGGACACGGTAAGACTCGGTCACGAGCAACTGCTGAGAGATAACCGTCACGATCTTCCCAACTTTCAACCAAGATCCATGCCCTAAAACAAAGTCACTCTCATTAATCTTCTTATCCTTCTTACTCATCTCATTCTCCACAAACAGATCCACAAGGCGTTGAACAAGTTCAACGTCATAGAAAGTCGTCTGAGGAGGCCGTGCCGGGATCAAGAGATCATTAACTGAAGCATCGTCCAATTTTAAACTAATGTTCTTGACCAGCTCCTCTCTTGACGAATCACTGGCTTCTATGAGAATCGTGATTTTGAGTAACTTCAACAAGAAGCTACACGCGCAGGTAATGCCCTTATCCGAAGGCAGCAGGCAGATAATAGTTTCGACTAAAGATTTGTTCCGGTTGATATGAGCTTCGGACAGCAATGCATCAACAGAATCAGGCAGCCATCTCATGGCGTAGGCCTTTAACGCCTCCAATCACCCCCGTCCATTCTGCCTTTGGATTTTATCGCGAGCATGACTCTCTTGTAAAGATCAATGTCCAATTCGCAGATATCTTCGATCCACCAATCTTTAGGCACAGATTCAAGCTTCTCACAAAATTTCAGTCCACTGCGGATTATTTGGTCTGAGGTCGCCAATCTTCTGTTGTGCGTGTAGGACCACGCGATCAGCGAAGGATCCACGGATGTTTTCGACGCGATTGAATCTATGCACCTACCGACTATCTTTAGATTCTCGGACCATGGAAGGAGAGACTTGGAGGTTTGTAAGACAATGATGGAATCTTTCCAGTTGCGTAGAACGCTGGAGTTGAGGAATATTTCGATCTTCAAGATCAGGTTTCCTCTGTCGACATCCTCTGTCATTTCCAGATACTCTGCTGCACAGCGTGCAGCCACGACGTTGTAGGGATTGAGAGTCACTGTCACGCCATAACAGAATTTGGCACATATTTCGAATGCTTTAGGGCCACCTGGGAAATCAACCACCCGGATTTCATCAGGGCTTTCCTCGCTCACTCCTGATACGAGCTTTTGCAACTTATTGCTCTTCGACAAGAGAGGAAACTGCAGAGGTGAATCCAAACAGAAATTATAGAATTACACCTTAATCTTAACTCTAAAAAAAGTCCACAAAAAAATCAGCAAGAAGCAGCTATCATTTCCAAGTAAACACTCAGAAGACACAGGTAAATTGTGATTCTTATTCTTGGTTCCACAAAGTGTCACCTTATGGAGAAGGAATTTCACGTCGCCAACGCTCATGATGACATCAGTTGCCAATTCAGACGACAAGTACCTGCAATAAATTGTCGAGAGTTACTATAAATTGTGACATGCTACGGAAGGAATTAAGGCACTACACAACAAGAGCATATCTGCTAACGGATCATGAATGTATATGACATATTGACATACTTGTCAAAATACTCAACTGAGTTCAACAGGCAGCCTTTCAAGCGGCTTTGAACATTCGCATTGTTAAAAGAAGTTCCATCACAGTAGATGTATGAATGAGATCAAAACTCAAACTGTTACTAAAAATGCTTGTCAATTCTTTTTTTATTGAGTTCTTAACTTCAGGGACTATGTTTCTTCTAAACTAAGGTACAAAATGCCAGGAAAATATGAATTACTACAGTTAACTAAGGGTCGAAATTTTTATAAAACTTTAGAAGTGATAGTTACATATGAAGCCTGAAAATCTTATTAACGGTGCTTGAATTTTAACCTCAATTCATCGTTGAGCAATGTAACTACTAATCCTATCATCACCTCAGAATAAAAACGTGATGTATTAGCATCTGCAGTTAAATCAATAGGATGAGCCAACATGGCCAGAAAAAAAGGAGGATAAAAGAATTTGAAGACATAAGGTGATCGACGACATACAAGCTACTTTGTAATCTTTTTTGCAATTAAATAAATGAACATGCAAAACCTTAGGCCAAGTAGGTGTCACACTTTACAGTTCCAATGGACCCTCCACATAAAGTGTACACAATGTTTAAATAATGAAAGTGAGAATTAGTATAAACTCAAACAAACTGCTGAATATACTAATTAACATCGGACCATAATTATAAAAAAAAAAAACACTCACATTTTAATAGCAAGCCAAAAAGTTCCCTTTGCAGGGGAAGAGGTAAAACACTAATACTGTTTATTCCACAAATTCAAGCTGAGTAAAGCAAGCAAAATTTCCATTCACCAAGTTTATTAAACATGTATTCAAAAGAGAGAAAATCTTTGAGATAGGTACTAAAACTATATGAGTATAATTGCATATTTCATTTGTGCCTTCAAATATTATGGCTCAAATAGCATTACGATCAAATAATGAAATGAAAAATGTATTATTTGGGAAAAGAAGACACACACACACACACAGACTATTTATTATTTACCTCACACAATTCCCTTCGGCCTGAAAAGCATCTGGCTTCGACCCCAGCTTCATATACTTCATCTTTTAATTTTTTTTTTCTTCACCTTCTTCTGCTCCACTCCTTGGTACTTTGAAATGAATAAACTCTGGCAAGCAAAACACCTATAGCTCCTAAAAGGGCAAGAAACTGCAGAAACCGAAAATCATTCTCTGGGGCCTTGAAGAGACAAAAGATGGAATTTTTACGTTATCCCATCACATATTCTCGGTCCCTCTCCGATCAGAATATATCAGCGTCATATTCCACAAAATAGCAAAACAAACACAAAGAAACAAAAGCCACCAACTATCTCAGCTGCAGCAGCGTAGAAAGAAAAATCTCTTTTTTTTCTTTTGTTTTGATTTCTCTCACACGGACACACCCCACTTGAAGAGAAAAGCGCCTCGTGTGTGGAGCCGGAGTTGGCAATTAAGAGACAAGAAGAGAGAATTTGCGAGGTGCATAGAGAAAATGCGGTGGTGATGTGATGCCATAAATGTTGATGACAGATTATAGTCCACCAACCAACCGGGGCAGAAATAAAGGGTAGGGGCGCCTTAAATTCGCAGCCGCCTTGGCTATTACTCCTCCCGATTTGCCAAGATCCCCTCCTCGCGAATCTCAAGATGAATCCCACTCTCTCTCTCCCTTTCCTACATGTAATGTGATGTAGTAAATTAATGTGAAAAATGCGTGTGTATGTTTATGTGGAGCCGAGGAGGGACTGGAATATACTGAGGGAGTTGTCGCTCTGGTTCCTCCTCTTTCTGAAACGTTGGTGCAGAGGGAGAGAGTACGTGTGGGGTAGCGTGGCGTAGTATATAGAGAGAGTAAGTGGGTGGGGGTTTGGGTTTCTCCTGTTTTTGACAGTGGAAGAGAGGGTGCACACTACACTACTTTTCCAAGCTTTGTGCCGTTAATGCACGCCAACCTTGTGTGGACCTTTTTGCCCCTTGCTTCTCCTCTTTAATTCAATTCGCACGAATAAATCCGTTTTCTTGTATAATAATCTACAAGTATACTTGGAAATGTTGTTGGAAATCGAATTTATTTCCCATTCTTTTTTTTATTATTCCCATAAATTTTTATTTATTTATTTTCATTTTATAAGCAATAGTAAGTTGTGAAGAAGTGGTGATAAAATATGGACTTTCTATGATTTTTAAAAGACATTTGTGATGAATTAGTTTGTGGAAATCATATATGGAACAATTTTATGCTTTACTTTGCTTATCTTTAGAAAGTTTACACTTGTTTGTATTTTTTTGATGAAATTGCAAGAAAATTAAGTGATAATTGTAAATATTGGCTTCATATGATTAAAGTACAATTCGATATGATTCTCGTAGGTAAAATAGTGCATCAAACAAAGCTTGAATAATGGAGAACGTT
>JAODLM010000661.1:0-233764 GCA_036937905.1 Salvia rosmarinus
CGGAAAGTTCTTGAGCGAGGAGGATCTTCTCATCTCATCTCTCCCAAGGCATGCAGGGCCCGCCCCGTCAAGCTAGCGTGTGGCGCCTTCAAGTAATCGATATAAGATCGGATGCTTTAGACACCTCGGCCGCCCGTCCTCGGCCACTTATCTGATATATACATCGGTGAGGAAGAACCTGATTTTTAAACTACTACACAAAGTATAAGGACAAGTACAAAACCTCGGGAAAGAGGCAGGCGCGACTTGGAACGATCTATCGCGCTCGGCCTCGGCGCCCAGGGGACTCGGGGATTACATCTTGCGCCTCTTGGCGCTTGAGTGGCTACGGTGAAGGGATCTCGAAGGCTCACGCTCATTTGAACATGTCATCGACATCCTTCAAGGTCGGAGGCAGCGGCTCGGCCGCGAAGATCGGCTCGACCGCGAGATATCAACTCTTCCTTTTCTTCTTTTCTCTTAGAAGTTTCCTTCACTACGAAATCACATAGGTCGGCATCAACATTATAATCATGGAATAAAGAAAAGAAGATGGGGCTCGCGCCCAGCTCGCCCTGAGGCGGGATCATAAAATAAGCCCATGGCTGGCTTCGGCCTCGGAGAGAGACCTCGTCAACAAGGTCGATTTTGTCCGGTAGCCTCATCGGTCCACGGAAGCGCATGTCGACAATCACGTCGGCGATCTTATCGGATCGCCATGGAAATCATATGTCCACGAAGCCAAGCGGAAGAAGAACTTCTTGCGGTTAGAAGATCTTGATTTAATCTTTGCTTTGAATTTCCTACGGGTGATAGATAATACCACCCGAGCCTTCGCTCGATTCTGGCGGAGAAGCCCCAGGTCGAAGGAAAGTATGCTATGGCGCATAGACTAGAAGGCAGATCATATCTTAGGAATGAGTTACTGCGAGAGTAGGCGAGAAGGTATGCGAACATCTCTTGGAACTCGGCGTATACATAAGGAGTAAGGAAGGCGAAGACCGACCTTGAAATTTGTCCTCATGCAACAACAAAACCATCCGGAGGGGCACAAGCCTATCATCGGACGGAGAATAACGAACTCAATATGTCGAAGGAATCTTATGTGAAAGCGGATATCCACAATATCGAAATGCTTAAGATTGAAGAAAAGAAGACACTTTACGCAATCCCCGAGGGAATCGCAGACCTACTATCGAGAAAGAGGCATATGAATACGGGTAAAAGCGAGGCTGGACACAACTGAATCGAGGCGGAGGCGGACCTGATGGTTGTAATGACGAGGCGACTCCTTTGGGAGAAGAGGAAGCCATAACTTCTTTGTTGTTTATCGATGAAGATGGCGGAACGAATAAATCGATGGCGAAAAATAACCGCTTTTCATGAGAGCCTTGAGGAGATTTGAAATTCTAGAAATGGAAAGCAAAGTGATATGAGATATGGTATCGAGGAAGGTATACCCATTGCGCGCTTTATCGGGAATCGACCCATTGCGCCGCGTTAAATGCGTGTTAAATCGCGTGTCTAGGTATCTTTGTGCTAAAACAGCGGCAAAAAATCCCGTGTTAAGCGCCGACACGCCTCGGACGGGTGAAGCCCATGAGAAGACCTCATTGAGCATACTCGTCGGTGAAGCCCGTCGAAGACCTCGGCTGAGCCTACTCGTCGGTGAAGCCGATCGGGAAGACCTCGACTGCGCACCGTCGAGTTAAGCCGTCGAGAAGACTTGGCTGGCGCGCCGTCGGGTGAAACCATACGCTTTCGGCGGTGAAGCCGTGAGAAGACCTGGCTGAGCAGCGCCGTCGGTGAAGCCGGTCGAGGAAGACCTCGGCTAACGCGCCGACAAGTGAAGCCGGTGAGGCACTCGAACGCGCCGCGCCAGTGAAGTTCGCCAAGTGAAGTCGGTCGGAAGACCCGGCGCGCCGCCTCGACAAGTGAAGCGATCGAAGACCTCCGGTTTAACGCGCCGTCGGGTGAAGCGATCGAGGAGACCTCGACAACGCCTCGCCCAGTGAAGTCGGTCGAAGACTTGACACGCAGCGCCGTCGGGTGAAGCGGTCGAGGAGACCCTCGAAACCTTGCCTCGTCGGGGCGCCTGCTGCGATGCATACGACCTCGATATCTGACGTCGAAGCATTGACACGCGCAAAGTCGGAGACAATGAAAAGAATGTCGAAAGATCGTCAGGCCCGGCGTCACAATGACCCGATCCGGCATGACCTCGTTTGCGTCTTTTTGGGGGGTTAATGATAGGATACGACCCAACTACCCAGGCCCAAATCGCGCCCATTCAAGTAACCACGACATCAGCTCGGCACGGACAAGTTCGGCCCATGAAGACTCTATAAAGTCGGTGGGAGCATGACTCGGCCATATCTAAAGAATCTAATTGAAGGATAGGATCCGGTCCTAGTTAGAAGACTTGGATTCAAGATCTAGGTCGATACATTGTGTATAAATAGAGAGCTAGATTAGGCGAAATGAGGCCTCTCTTTTATAATGCTTCTTTACTCTCAATACACCTCTCTCTGCTTCTTAGTGGGCGTAGATCTTATTCACGGATCTGAACTACGTAAATCTTCTCAGTGTTCTTGGCATTTATTTCCTTCTTGAAATTAAGATCGATCAAAAATCAATCAGATCTATGATTCAAACACCCATTTAAATCTCGTTGTTGATGTTGTGGGGCGATGGACTGCACGCGATCATGAGAGCTACTCAAGAATCATCGAGCACTGGCCTTCCTGTGCTCTCGAGAATAGGCGGCGTGATGCTCATTGACTCCCAGCGGTGAAGCAAGCGATGGAGACAAGTGAAGGCGTTACCAGTGAGTCCTCAGCAGGGAGAATGGAGGAGGCGCTGGCTCGAGGCGACTGTTCTTGGATTTCATGGGGTGGGAGAGCGGAGGCGAGGCGAGCGAAGAAGGAGGAAGCGTGCACCTCTCATCAAGCCGACCAGGTAAGTTCCATCACGAGAGGGTGTGCATTGCACCCATCTCCTCCGCGTGACACGTGTCTTATGTTTTATTCACATTTAATTAAATGTTACGAATAAATCAACCCAACCATGGTTAATCCGGATAGGCCTTTGCCGCAACAATCTTGTGGAGAAGCTATCCGAGTGCATGACAATCATTTTATCGTCGGCATCCCAAACATGTATCGGCATTTCGGACATGTATCGGCATTTCGGTTTTGAATGAAATTTTGAATATCTTGTGGAGAAGCTATCCGTGAGTCTGACATTCATTTTATCGTCGGTATCCCAAAACATGTATCGGCATTTCGGACATGTATCGGCATTTCGGTTTTGAATTAAATTTTGAATTATTAACAGATAAGCAATAAATCTTCCGCCAATGTTTACAATTATCTTAAAATGCTAAATTTATTATATTATGTGGATAAATAATTTATAAAGTAATAATTTATCCCAAAAAATTCAAATATTAAATAGATGCTTATAAGCATTAATAAAAAATATTAAAATAACGATCTATAATAATTTTGTTATTCTTGTTCATAAAAAAGCAGATAATTATAAACTGAAAATCGTTATTAACATAAAATATTATAGTCACTCATTGTTAATTTTGAAATATTTAAATTTACCTTTGAGCCCTCACTATTTCGAGTCTTGCAAGGGTAAATATGTAAATGCATAAGTGCATAAGGAAATTAAAAAATTCTCCCATTTCATCATTGCCTTCTCGTTCATTTGGCGCCACTCACTGATCACTCACGAGAAGAGCGGAGGCGAGGCAGGCGACAACAAGAGTGCTTGCAATTGATCGAGAGAGGCAGCGGCGAGGCGAGCACCGGCAGGTATTGTTCCATTTACAATGACCCGATTTTTCCGCCCTAAGTAGTGGTGTAATGCCTTCGTCTTCGTCCATCCTCATTCCGTCGTCTTTTCATCTTTATCTTAGTCCATCGACTTAGCCCCGTATTCTTCGTCTTTGCACGAAAACTAGGTAATTTCTCGAAATACCCAAATATGTTTGAAATTTTGCGATTTTCGGTCCATTGTTAATGGGTATGCCTCCATTTGTATACTGCATTTTGTATGTTTTGTTTATTTTTACTGCTATTTTTGCTTGTGATTCTTGATTACATTGCATTTTCACATCTGTTTGCAATTTGTTACGTGATTGCTTATATGATTACGTGATTCTTAAATCTAAGGGTGTTGCTTATATGATTACGTGATTCTTCTAAGTGTATTGACCTTTGTGTTGCATTTTTAAATTAACTATGTAAGTCATGGGAGATAGTGGGACTAAAGGTGTATATTCTTTACGTGTTGCTTCTTGGACAAGGAGAATCTTGTTATGTGTGATATGTGCGGTATAATGCGGATTTTACATTCTTATCCATCTTAACACTATTAAGTATTGATGTTGGGCAAACTCGAGTAGCTTGCTAACACACAGCAAGACTACATCTCGTGCCTTACTTTTTGCATATGTGACTAACTAGCAAGAAATCTAGATTTCTATTAGTTATCTACTTGGGAATTGTTTACATATAGGTTCGATCTCATGTTCACCAATTGCAAATGTATTATAAAGATTTAAGTCTTTTCTCGATGATTCTCCTCTAGCTTTCTAGTTGGTGAGATTAAGAAGAAATTTTTCAGCAAAGTAATAGGATAGCTCATTAATTTTCCATTCTTTTTCCACCAAAGTAGTGGTACTTGAGTTTTCGTATCCTCATATACGGCACCCTTGTTTTCTTGTCTTCCATTATGGGTCCTTGAAGACTTCCTTTTAGAACACCATTGGTGAAGTATAAAGGGAAGTCTAGACATCTGTTAAGGTCCGATTAACTATTAGTTAAACTTATTTCTTGTGCTAATAGTTGAATTCTTGGATTTTCGATTAGAATCTTTACTTTTCTCTTATTGATAGGATTAGTTATTTTTGAGGTCAAGCCTAACGATCGAAGGATAAAGGCTTTCGAGAGTTGATTTGTAAATAGGCACTTTTGATTCACTTGACATGAGGGCCTTGTCTTTCCCTTCTTGTGGGTTTTGTCTTCTTCCTTCCTTTAATAATATTGACTATGTTAGGTTTTATCATACTTAAGCTTTACTAGATTTGTTGGGTTTCTCCTACTATAAAAATTTGATATGTGGAGCAATCATTTAGTTTAACTCATCATCATTGTTTAGTCTGAATTTTACTCACCGTGATTATTGCTTATCGGTTTGCACGAGCATTTGTTCTTGTAGTTTCAGTTTTGACTCTTGCCGTTCAATTATTTCTATCTTTTCATTTAAAATTTATAATAGTATTATATGGACGATGGTTTTGCATGTGAGCTTATTCTATTAGTGAGTGCATCGGTTCTTTTCTTTGTTTACTTGATGCAAATCGAGTTAGGAAATGTAACTTTGCTTTCTTAAGAAACTTGTATGAAGATGTAACAATAAATAATGATACATCGGCGGTAGAATGGTGCTAAACATGAGTAATCTTATTAATTATGAAGTCGATCTATTTATGTATATCTAAAGAATGGCTCGTCTACGTGATCGAGGATGAAGGCGAAATGATTGACAAGAATGATGAACAACAGTTTTGGCTGTCTTGATTATCTTTCTAATCATGGTCTATTTCTTTGATATCGATCACGGTGTGACATCGAAGTACTCGAGGGGTATGTATGCCTTTCTCTGCATGTATATGAGGTAATGAAGGTTTCATTTTCGTTTTTCCCAAACTCTCCTTAATTTTAGGTTTTCTTTGCTTCATTGCATGCATGATTCTACTATATGCTTTCTCGGAACTTTCCTAAACCTCCTTTTCTTCATATTATAATTTTTCTACATTTCTAGCCTTTCTTGCAAAATAGGCATCCATAACTTGACGGATCGTTAAACAATTGATATCTTGTGACTAATTGAAATATTTGAAAATTTTCAGACTTTCTATGTCATAGCTTTTATTTCTGGCATTTCACGTCTTTGTGAAACATTTTTATTAAAATTATCTACTTATTATGTAAGTCGATCTGCTTTTAGTACTTTTGTGTTCTTGTCCCTTTAATGCATTGTTACCACTAGAGTGCGAGAACAAGGGTGCAGCGTGTGTGTCTTGAATGCGTATACAATCTAAGATTATTCAAGTAGCATCAAATCATTCATTTTGTATCATTTTTAGTAACTATATAATTTAATGAACAAGAGTGCAAAAAAACCGTGCTAAAATTATCAATTGAGAGATAGGATCTCTTTATTTATCCACTCTTTGCCACGTTATCGAGATCTGCTGCGACCATTGTTATGACTAAGGTGTTTTAAGTTCACTTCCACCTCTGCAACTTTAAGTTCCCACCTTTCCGCCCATTACTCTGTCCTCTAAGTCCTTCTCTTGAAGTCCCGTTTAACGTGTTTCTAATTTCTCATGTTTACTTTAAAGAATTTGGTGGTTTACCCAATTGATACATCATTATTCTCTCTCTTTTTCTTTTTGTAGCTATCGCTAATTAGTATGAGCACCCACTAGTCACGAGGTTACGAAGTTCATTCTCTTAAGCATTGCATGATTGTCGATGTATTTATTTGAAAAGGCCTCTAAGATTGCTTTGGTTCTCTAGTAAGGGTAGAACCTTTCTAAAAGCAATCGAAGTCTATGGAGGCTGGCTGGGGAGAAAAAGGAGATATTCACCTTTCGAGCTAGCATTTACATTGGTCCTAAATTTGTTTTGGTAATAGAGTACCATATGGTTGTGCACACATTTGCTTTTGTTAATAGAGTACCCATGATCTTATAAAAGTAGTGCACAATATTGATAAAGGCGGTTGTGAAATGGGGCGGAGAGGAAGTAGTAATTTTCGACTTAGGACAGTTTGGAATCCAAAATGGATAGACATTTCATTGATTTAATGTTGGAGCAATTTGGCGAAGAAAATAGGACATATGGGATGTGTAGTTGTTCATCTTGATTTACATTTTCTCCAATCACTACAAAATTATCAATTATCATCATTTTGCGGTCAATCTAGTAAATTCAATAGTAATCATAAACTTGCAAACAAAGCGAGACTCGTGGATAATGTCTTGGGCATCCTAATGCCATAGGCGATCTTGAGTGTCGCTAAGTCGTATGCAATTCTAGTGCAATTGTCTAGGAAAAAGCACATTACCAATTCGCTAGGAAATGAAACATTTAAATGCATGGGAGAGCTGGTTCAAAACACATAACAGATCGGATCTGATAAAGGCGGCATGGCGACTTGGTGTATACCTACTACAAAATTAAATAAATTTTAAGTTTATTTTAATGGAAATACAAATGCTCAATCGGAAAATCGGCCGATTCACTAAGATCCTAGGACTTGAATAGTTACATAAATAACATCCCAACCCGTCCCTTGAGACCTACATCTATAATTCCAAATAAAAGGATAAGATATGAAGATCTAGCTACCATCGAGCGATTACAAAATCGTTTTACTCACAATGAAGAAATTCGATGCAAACTGCGGTGAACATGGATGAGTAATACCAAAAGGCCATAAACATTCCACAGTAAGTGTCACTTTAATTTCACATAAATGCACGAGAGTAATCTTGCTTAATGGTTATGCACATGTTGTGTATCTTGTTTGTTTTTCTCTACTTGTAATTTGCTTGTGATTATTCTAATCATTGCATTTCACATAATTACCCAAAATTATGCGGTGTACAACCATTGTGGGAGTTCTTTTGTTGTTTATTATGATGAACAACACGACTTTTATAATGAAGATTACATGAACTTTTAATGAAGATTGTTGTTCATTATTTTGTTGTTCATTATGATGAACAACACGAAGTCTATAAGCTTTTCATAAGAACATTAATGAAGCGATTTTCGATATGAAAATTGAAATATTCAACAATGTTTCAATTAACTTTAATTGTGGCCTTTTAATCATTTCTTTGTGACAATGCGAATTTAAAGTGAAAAATAGTTAATAATCTTGATGGGTTAAATGAGATATATGGCCCTTGTTTTCAAAGTTCAGCGGGGAGGCGAGACAAGCTCACTATATAAGCCGGGGTTTGAAATAGACTCGCGCTTAGCGGTATGTCTCATTTGCTCTCTGTAGCTCAAGCATGAGTGCTTATAATAAATCATCCATCGTATTCGAGCATTAAAATTTTATTTCCCTTTTCGTGATGTAGAAATTTAAGACTCAAATGCGATAAATTATGGTTTTGATGCGATGATATATGATTTCGATTATATAACACAATGTAAATGGTAATTAATGCTTAGAGAGTATAGAATGGAGGAGGATGTTGATGATAGAGGGTGAGAGTAAGCCTGATAAAGTTGTAGCCATGGAAAGTTAACTAAGGCCTTTTAATTATGAAATCTCCAAACACACCTTAACTATGGAGCTAAATCGACTTAAAATTACGCTTGACCAACAAGTCTTGCTATTGGCATAATATTATGCCCAACCAACAAGTCTTTTATGATTTGTTTTGACTTTTCTTTGGATTATAATGTGATTCTATCTTGATGAGTTAAATGAGATATCTGACCACTAGTAGTTGAGCAACCTTCATCTTTTGTCAAGCAGGAGACATATTTCATTGAGAATTTGGGCTGGAAGCTTTGAATTATAGAGATTTAATTGTGAAGAATAATATAATAATAATAATAATAATAATAATAATAATAGTTGGTGGATTTTAGAAGAAAACTAGCGTTTGTTTAGGGATTACGATATATTACAGGTAAAATTTTATTTTACAAATGTGTTAGCTTTTACTTTAGTTGCCAAATTTTTCACGGGATGATGAACAACACGACTTAGAAGATTACACAAACTTTGAATGAAGATTGTTGTTCATTATGCTTGTGTACAACCGACTTGTAATGATGCTGTCTACAACCGACTTTTAATGAAAATTACGACATGTTCATTACGATGAGCAACACGAAATTACATAAGATTTTCATAAGAACATTAATGAAGACTATTTGAAAGTTAATTATAATCCGTGTTATTCAACCATGTTTGATTAACTTTCCGTGTTATTTGAAAGTTAATTATAATCCATATATTATTATTGAAAATATCTTGGAGGCTTTAGTATGTTTCCAAATATAGTTATGGTTGTGATTCTTCTAACTTTGTTTTATGATTCCTTAATTATCCAAAATTATGCTGCATTTTGTATGCTTGTTGTTCTTTTGTTGTTGAAGAGCGGGACTTTTAACACTCTATTCTTTGCACTTGGTATGTTGCTTGTGTCGATGGGTTGCTCCATTTGTGAGTGCGTAGTAGTGATTTGTCATGTTTGATCTTGCATTGTTCTCTCGTTGAAGTACTCCCACATTATAATGACCAAGCTTTAGCAGTGATTAAGAAAAGCAAGTTGTGACAAGATTAGATATTTGCATTTTGTGGACTATCTCTTTTGATTCACCCCAATCATCTCTTTAAATTATGTTATTAAAGGTGATTCATTTAATATGATTGGTGATATTAAAGAGTGATTTTGATTAGATTTATATTTTGTTTTAAATGATCCATTTGTAATTTTACATTGAAATATAAAGCCAACATCCATATGTTTTCAATAACAACTATTTTAGCGTCGTACACACACATAAAAGGATGAGCGAGAAGAAGCGAAGCATCGAGAGATATTAAAGGGTTGTGTTCTTGAAATTGCGCCAAACCATATGAGAGGAATACTTATTCTCTAGCCTTACGCCCATGATGGTTATTTTATTGTTTGATCTTACATCCAATAGAAGTCCACGTGTACAGCAATTTGAACTTGAAGATTATTGTAAAATAATTAGGCGCATTCAGATTACAATCATAAAACATCCCACCATCCACGGTGTCTAGTCTATCTAAGATCTTCATCTTTAACGAAAAAGCAATTAAGATAAGATGCACATGCTATAAGATCTTGTCTTATTGGCGTATATTTATTTTAGCCATTGAGTAAGAAAAGCAGTGTGACAAGATTATATATTTGCATTTTGTGGACTCTCTCTTTTCGATTCCTTTCCAAAATTATCTCTTGAATTACATTATTAAAGTGATTTTGATTAGATTTATATTACATTTTAAGTGATCCATTTGTAATTTAACATTGAAATATAAAGCCAACACCCTTATGTTTTCAATAACTTGACTATTTTAGCGCCGTACACACATATAAAAGGATGAGCGAGAAGAGCGCGAAGCATCGAGAGATAATCGGTACGTATTCTGCAATTGCTCGAAATCATAATAGAGGAATACTTATTCTCTTCCACAGTATTCTTTCATTTTTGCTCATTTTTGTGTGTTTTGAAGTTGCTTGGTATTAGTATGTTGTCTACCAATATGTGTTCCAATCGAAATCTAGCACACGAACATTTGAAATCTGCAATATCATTCCAATCGAAATCTAGCACACGGTGAATTAATAGGCGCAATTAACTAAGCCGTTCTTTGTTATTACAACAAGGACTACATACACATGGGAAAGATAGTGCATGAGCTACCTTCCAAATCTTTTCGGGCTACCAAAGCAATCTAAATATTCATCACATGCTTGAAAGTATATTCCCGTACTAATAAGCACACTTTTACCCTCGATGTTTCTCGGGTCCTCATCGACCATGAGCAATGCACAAACAACTCATGTTAAAGTTTGAGATACCTTTAGTTGGAACACTGAATTTTCTTTACAAATCAAAATAAGTGTAAATAAGGAGGTAAAATGAGTAGTAAGCGGTCTTGTCTTGAACAATGCGGCGATAGCGCAATAAATAAAACTCTTGCATAATTTTAGGAAACAAATGGAACTAGAAATGACAATGCGGTATGTTGGATACAACATATAATCGTTACTAATAAAATAGAGCACATAAAATTGATCAAATAGTAAAGCTCATGACGAAAGGCACGAACATGATCTGAAAAAGCAATCTTTTCAAAATGCAATAGAAAGGTAAGATAACAACTTGTAGCTACGGGATTATTGTAGGTGGTTCGATAAAGTGCCCAACATATAATGATAATCCGCACTTAGTAACTTTCTCAATAAAACAAATATTGTAGTAACATATCGATTTTTATTATTACGTACTCTCGGAGGCAATGAGTCTTTTGACAAAAAAAATTTGATATTCCATTGTTTTCTCGATGAACCGGTCCAACATTACAATGACCAAGTCTTGAAAGTGAGTAAGAAGGCAAGTGTGACAAGATTAGATATGGTTGGTTGCTTTTGACCTAGTTAGATTTTCCTTTGCGGATGTAATTTTGTTTTCTTATGCATACAATAATCTCTTTTATAATAGGTGCGCATGTATCATAGCGATGTCGACCTGCCTCATATATATCGACCATCGTACTTTATTGGATCACGGAAAACTGATTAAGTTTAGAAAGTCTTGTTTTGGTGCTTTCACGAATATATGGGATATCGCTTCAAGGACAACTCATGTATAAACTTCACGCCCCTCAATCGGACTCACTCGAAAGAAGAATGACCTTCAATTTTAATGATGTGGAGGTTGGTGGGTCCTCAAAATTTTTGTGATAACGGTTTATCGTTTGGCGATGGGATGAACCTCCGGCCGCTTGACCTTCAAAGATAAATTTTTAATGGACGCAAAATTTTATTTTTCGAGATATTTATCGGGGTTTTCAAGACCCTTTGTGAAATTTGTTGGAGGAAGAGCGGCGATGCATTGAAGTTTGCATTGCTCGTTGTTTTGTATGGGATTCTTTTGATTAGACATCAAACCGATAAGAGAATCGAGGACTCGGCGATGCCATTAGTCGACGACCTAGATAGGTTTAATAGTTATCCTTGGGGCTTGGTAGCGTCTGAGTTCCTCGTCGCGATAGCTCACAATGCTAGGTATCACATTGCAAACAAAGAGTATTGGTGAAGTTGTGAGCTTTGATGTGCGAGGCTTTTCATTTGCTATGCAAGTGTTTGCATCTGAGGTGCATGAAAGGTTGCATATCATTGTGGGAACCTCGAGATGAATATTTAGATCGTATGCCTAGGATGTTACGATGGGCTGCGGGTGAAGTCTTTTCGATCTGGTGATATTGTTCCGTACTTCACGCCCGTCTTGCATTCCATGTGGTAAGTATGAAACTTTAAATTAATTTTGCATTTTTGTATATTTCCTCTTATTAATCCGTTGATATCTTCATCCTTATCTTGATTTTTCTTTATAGAAACCTATTGTTGTAAGCCCTCGGAGAATGCATTGGTCGAAATGAGCGGCCTATCGGTGATTTTCAAGCGGTGTGCGGTGGAAGCCTTTCCTCAAGCAAGTGAAGACCACCATCGGATCCTTGAGAGGAAGAGACCGCAGTGGTGAGGAAGCGGCGAGCTTGAGGCGACAGCGATGCGCCGGCGAGGAGAAGAAGAGGAAAAGCTCCGTGTTTGCGAGAGGAGGATTTATGCGAGCAAGCCGATGATCTAGGCGAAGAAGCGGCGAAGAACAAGCTGTACAAGAACCTCGAAGGCGAAGGCGTTCCACGTTAAATACGTCCATAGAAGTTCAACACGGCGCCCAACACATCCGAGAACAAAGCACAACACTATGCATGGAATTGACTGTCCTCGTTGGCTACCAAATCGCGGATGGATGAGGTAATTAAATTTATATACAACTTTGTGGTCGTAAAATGCATTTTGCTACAATTTTGTCTACACAATAACACATTCACCTTACATGTATTATCTATATACGCGATGTTACATTTAGGATTACAAAGATGGGTGCCGTATAAATTCTTGGTCTATAAAGGCGACTAAATCTGGAAGCGTTACATGCCACATTACACATATGTACACATAGTTGAGAATGCTTGGTTGAATTTTGAAAAATATATATATATATATATATATATATATATGGAAATAGGGTGCACTGAGTTGACTCAAAAACTCTTCAAATCTTTCCCATGATCGCAAATAAGAAAAATAGCGATTCTTTAAGTTTTTATAACAAGACATCTAAGTCGGGACAACTATAGCGGATGCGAGATACCATGAAAACTCAATGTCAACAAAAATTAGGAAAAGCGCTGCTTTATCTTGAGAAAACTTGAGCTCATGATCGGGCATATTAAATGCTAAGAAAGACACATGATATGATAAAGTAGAGCGATGTCGGTTGAAAGCAATGATTTTGATTTATTTAGTTTTCGTTTTTTCTTCTCATTTGTGCTCATTGAAATTTTATCTTCACAATAACACATTCACCTTACGGTATTATCTATATAGCGCGATGTTACATTTAGGATTACAAAGATGGGTGACATTCGGATAAGTAGTGTCAGAGATGTCGAAAAATATGACGAACATCACATCCTGCGATACATGACCCTCTTGTGAGCTGCAATCGTCGGCCGAGATGTTCATATGCAGCCATGCGTAAACTCTTCGACTTGTCCGAAGTATTTACGGTGAAGGAGGCATTCAATTTGGTGATATGTCGGGGTGATCTTGGAATTGGTCGAGACGGATCTTTGGAATTTCGGAAAGGGCGATTTTATACAAATTCGGATGAAGATTGCAATATTGAGAAAGTAGCGAGGATGTCGAATCACCACCTTTGGGCGAGAATGTATTCGACATCTCACGAAATCGGGTTATAGAAGGCTATGGCTCGGACTACACGTGGTCATGCAAAACAAGCTGCTACAACAACTTGATACCATAAGCACAGAACTCCCGGCGGCGAAAGAGTGGAAGGCGAAAACCTCGAACCACACCCTAGTGTATGGTACTATTGGTGGTCCATTTCCTCTGACTTATTGATGCGGGTGGATTAATAAGTTTGAAGCATAGTGCGCGACAAATCGCAATAATCAAAGTATGTAATGTGCATCCTTAATGGTCATCGTTTTTGTTTATATATTATATTTATATGACCGATAATATATGTACTTTCATTGTCTTAATTGTAGATCCTTGCCTCGGTGGGATGCCATATGTTGGTAGTCGTCATGCCACTTGGTTTGACGAACTATGGAACATCGATGGTTGGTTGATGCGGTGAATGCATTGTGTTTTGGGTTGGGCGACAATGAATTTACTTTAGTTTTATATTTTCGACATGTTTTATTCTTTGTAATGCGACATGTCGATTCATTGGTGAATTATCAGTTTCTCGTTTCTTGGATAAGCCACATGAATATGTAAGGAATTGGACAGTGGTGGAGCAGCAGGGATGGGTAAGAACTATGAAACATACCGATAGTACCTAGTTATTTTGTTAATAAATTCACTCGTTAATCTCGTTATTTTGCGAGAATGCCATGTGTTCGAGATACATGCCATGGTTTGTGCGCAAATGAAGCCCTATATCGAAGGGTTATGGCGAATCGACTTTGCATGCCGTGGTCGAGGTGAGAAGGTGGTCGGAATTGCACATATAAACCTAAACCATTGGGTTTGTTCTGAGATCAACATTGAAGATCAACGTGTAATCGTCTATGACTCTCTCTCATGTCTCGGGATCGGATAGAGTGAAGACTTCATTCCATAATGTCTTCGCAATCTACCATGGATATGTCGTGCATCGGATGTTTGGAAAAGTCGGTCTCCTACTAGTGAGTTCAAAGATGTTTGGGATTTGACAATATCGAGACCACCACGGCAAGGAAATAATTGGAATTGCGGCATCATGGCCTTGAAGTACACAGGTGCTTGATTACAGACGACCACTATCCATTCTACATGGTGATTATGCACGAGATTTTATGAAGTCGTTTTGTGGTCAACTCTACCGTTTCGCCATCCAGCGACAATCTATCTAAAGCTTGGCGGGACATTCGAGAGAAAGTTAATTCGGGTAATTTTTTTTTTTACGCATTATCTTTTATGTTTTGTGTACATGATATTAGTGTTCAATTGGTTGCTTTTTATTTATAAGGAGTTTATATTATATGTTTTGCTTATAGTTTTTGTCTCAACCGATTTCTTGACCTTAGTGAAACCTCATTAGATCTTGAATATCCATCGGATCTTTTAGACTATAACTATCTTACATGAATATGTTTTTATTTATAAGGAGTTTTTGTGTCAACGATATGTACATTAAACTATTATTTGTATTATTGACATATTCATAGCATGAATATGTCATTTTGAACAAAATTAGTGTTAATAAATAACTAATTCTTGACATTACAATAATACCCATTTTATTCTCTGTTGTGATCATCTTGAATTTAGTGACTAGTACATGGTCAAAACACGTGTTGGATGATAAAATTTTATGCATATAATATCTCTGAAATTATTTATAATGTTTTCCTATGATATGTATATATATGTTTAACTTGATAATAAAATTGCTACATTGCTTGCTCGTTGATTCCTCTGTTGTGAAGTGATGATTGGTAAAACTTGTATTCTTTGTAATGCTGATTGATCGTCTCCTACATATATAGAAGGTGTGTCGGCAATTGTGGGTCGGCATGCAATTTTGTCGGCATATAATGCATTATCGGCAAATATGTGAGGAGACCACAGTACCTTTGTTGTCGGCATCTGCGACTTTTACTTGACAACTCGGTGAAGGCGTCAAAGTCTCTAGTTGAAGCTTTACATCGACAAGCGATTGCGGTTTATTTTGTCAATATTTCAAACTTTACGCTTCGAATAATACTAGTACTACCTTTACATTTGTGAAGGTCGAATTAATGACTTTATATTTTGTGAATTTTTGGTTGTGAATATTTCCGACTTTATATTTTTGTGAATAGTTGAAGCTTTACATTTGTCGATTGAAGTAAGTGCGAGATATCTTTATCAATTTTCTTGTCATAATATCCATCAATCGTAAATTCATACCTCAAAGATCTTATTCTTATTGTCATATAAACATTTCTTTCACACAGCGGTGTAAACCGATCCGACTTATGGTTGCATTTTTGGTTTACAAATATACACCAACAAGAGTGTGGATTACAATACGTGTTGGATAATAAACACAAATATGTTCCTCAACATGGCGTGAGATGGCAAGATTTATATTTATAACATGAGTTTACGGGATTAGAATACATAAAACATGACATTAAAATACTAACCCATCCGATGAACAAAGCGATGGGGCGAGCTAATAATACTATTATAACGACTACTTAAACCCAGCTAGATGCTAATAGATAGTCGCCATAGTTGTTAGGAGCGTGCAATCGAACCGCATCGACAACCTTCATTCCTCTATGTAAAACACTCCTATAGCTGGAAGAATAGTGGATCTCCATGTTCCTTGTATGCATGAATCAATGGATCGGCCTACTTGATAAGAACACAAAATCTCCAAACATTATGAAGAACATGTAGCCTACGGAGGCCATATTTAAATATCTGGGAAAAGTAATGGATTGAGCAATACATACCTCAGCGTACTCTTCCAAGTTACATCGGCAAATAGAGATCTTGTTGCGGAGCACATCCCAGCAACGGTCGAATTGACAATAAGTCGGCGAAGCGAGCAAATCGGTGGCCTGATTCAGCGATCTTGCGGTAGTAAAACTCATACCGAAGATCACGGACATGCTCACGGTTAACCTTATCGCTACATCATGAATAATTGTGCGGTTAAGGTGTGTTGTTGTCAGTCCCACAAGCCAATCGCGATGCTTGAGCAAAGTCAACCAATTGGTACTCCGTCTCGGGCTTCGGTGTATTGTACCAAAGACTTCGTTGGTGGTCGTCAATAGTTTCTAAGAGATTCATGGGTGTATTGTAACAAAATCGCGAAGCCACAAGTGAAGAAGAATGGTATGGCGGTGATTTCGATTTTGGTAAGGAGGTGTGTATATACATGGGACTTTGGAGTTATTTATAGTTGCGACAAAATGTAGAAATTGACCAATTTATCCGTGCCTCATAAATAGCAACATAATCTGAGGAAAATTGATACAAAAACCCGATTAATAAAAATTAGTTTAGTATATATGGAATGTCTAACATTAATAATTTATTGGACGATGAGCGGACTAATGTGGCGAAAAACAACGTCGATACATAACTTCATTGTTCTTACAATACACAGAGTGATAAATAGTGGTACATATTTTATAAAAATACTAAGTGCTGCGACTTAGATGAGCGTTAACACGATGAGGTGTCATCGATTGTGCGTGAACATTAACTAATACATAGGATTCTAAATAAATACATACATTAGTTGGGAAATATAAACGTTCGATAGACATAGCCGCAAAAACTATTTTAGACATGATTTGTTGTTACTCGTCCAAAATCACACAATCGTCGTTCGTATCACTATCACTGCTATCATCATCCAACCGGAACAATTGGTTCAAGTAAAAAAGTTTTGTTCACCTTACGGCGATAGCATAACGGATGGGGTTTTCACGAAAATTGTAACATGTAAAACATTGAGCAAATATTGAGATATAAATTTATAATATTATTAGAACCACATATGAAAAGCACACTTGTCGAAATGATATAATTGATGTTTACACACAAGTTTTAGCCAAACCTCATGAATCGCGACCAGGTTGCCGCGCTTGCATAAGCGGTATTGGTTGCGTCGTCATACCAAACACGTTCATCTTGCTTGAGAAATAAAAATAAAAATGGCGGCGTTTCCACTCCATACCTTGTAGTGATAGTTCCTACGCGGGATGTCGATATAATAAGGATGGCGGACATTGCATCGTGCACCTCGTCTCGCACACTTTATTAACGGTGAATTACCTCGTATCCATCGTTGCTCATGTAATGCACGATCTGACTTCATCAACACAAGAGTCTCCGGGTCTAGACCATGGATCTTTGTAGAATCTGATGTCTTGAGGGATAGGTGTAGGGTTGTTATCCATTATTACACTTAATACTCTTGGGTGTATTCTTGATTTAGAGCACAAATTGCGATAGGCTACACTCGAGGTAAGTCTCTTTTAATGTATATGCAGCGTAGTATATATTATATATATATAAACCTCAAGCAGCAGTACTACTAGACTCATAGTTATAAATGTATGTATCAATTGTTTTTGAATATTATTAAAGATATGATTACATTACATTTCTTTTGTTTTTGAATCAATGGCAATTTTTTTTTTTTTTTATCAATTTAATACAAAAATTTAAAGGCCGCGTCACGGTGGACTCGAACTCGAGACCTTTGGATTCGGGCATTAACCAATACCAATTCACCAACACACGCACAAAGCTTATCAACTAATATTAATGTGTTGCGATGAACGATGCATGTTGTGGGCGATCGGCATCTTGAGGTGCCGATGCATTTTCTGCTATGTCACGTCGGCATGCCATGTCTCTGTCACTGGGAAAGCTACTAATGTCGGCATGCATTTATGCCGATGCATGTTGTGCTATGTCACGTCGGCATGCCATGTCTCGTCACTGGGAAAGCTACTAATGTCGGCATGCATTTATGCGATGCATGTTGTGCTATTTCACTTGACATGCCATGTCTACATCCTTTGGGAAAGCTACTAATGTCGGCATGCATTTATGCGATGCATGTTGTGCTATGTCACGTCGGCATGCCATGTCTAAATCCTTGGGAAAGCTACTAATGTCGGCATGCATTTATGCGATGCATGTTGTGTTATGTCACTTGGCATCGAACCTCTACATTGACCAAGTATTATGCTTTGTCCTTGCTTTGAAAATTTTGCGATATCGATACTGCATCTATCTTCCATACATTGATGTTAATGCATCTACGAAAGATTTTGAGAAGATTTTCGAGGTTTGGATCTTTGGTATGAGGGCGATGCCACGACATATTTTGTAAAGTAATGCCTTTAATGTGTTCGATAAAATGCCCGCAAAAGTTATATTTTTTAATCGCATACTCATACATTATTGCTATGTTAAGTTCATGAAATCTAAAAAACCCAAACAAAACTCAAATCGGTGGCGTAGATCTACAATAAACCCCAATCGTCTTCAAAAGTTCATATGTTAGACAAGCCGTTTTCTTGTAGCAACATAAGTTTTATGTTTTCTTGTAACAACATAAGTTTCACGTCGATGTTTGTCCATAGAGCGGTGGTTAATTAAGTTAACATGAAGCACTCAAATCATCAAAGTCCATCATCATTTGCATTGACAAATTTGTTTTCAAAGTCCATCGAGGTATTACAAAATATAGCGATAAGCGTTTGTATGTTGCGCATGAAGGAATGCCTTTAATGTGTTCGATGAAATGCCCACGAAAAAGTGCGATTTTCTTCCACCCATACTCATACATTCAACTTAGTTAAGCTCATTAATATTCTTAAAAGAACCACGATTATTCTTCACGGTTAATTTATTAGAAACACGAATTTCTTGCAACGTCGGTTTGTTTTCGTAAAATCAATCCACCGCGTCGATGAATTTTTCATAGAGCGGTGGTCGATTGTTTAAGATGAAGCATTCTTATCATCAAAGTCTATCGGCATTTTGTCATATAGACCGGGTGAGTGTTTGTCTTTGTATGAGCACAAACTTGCGGTGCATAAACTTGAAATAGTGATGAAGATATATGTCGACATGAAATATAAATTACCGATAAATTCCATACATAATATAAAGCGACATAGACAAGCGGCGAGATAAATACCTATAGTGCAACGACAAATTTAAAACAGAAAAACCACATACTTTATCATTAATTCAGCAACATACAAGCAAATGACTTCGACAAGCTTCATTCATCTATGAGATATATTCCTTGAAGATGAAAGAACAAAGGATCACCGTGTTCTTTGTATGCCTCCATCAATGGATCAACCTAACGATGGGAGCACAATAAAAAGAAAAAATCGTTAGTTGTTTATGTCTACCCACCATATTAAAAAACGCAATAGTTATGGAGATACACTAGTGAAAACTTTACATAGCGTACTCTTCAAACTTGCATCGACACATTGAGATCTTGTTCGCAACACATCCCACTTGCTGGGATCGTGAAGAAGTCGACAAAATCGAGCAAATCATTGGCGAAGTTCTTTGATTTTGCGAGATATAGAAATGATATCGAAGATCACTCTGAAATTCCTGTTAACTTTATCGGCGACTTCACGTAAAATATCATCTGTTAGGTTACGTTGCGGTCCATCGGTAGCGAAATCGCAATAGTTAAGCGATTCTTGATGAACTTGTATTCCATCTCGGCTTCGAAACTATTGTACCATTAGCGTCGTTGGTGGTCGTCGATATTTTGTAAGAGATACGTGACGACGAGAGATAAGTTTAAGAGTTAGCTTTGTTGGAGGTCTTTGGGGAAGGGGTTAATCTGGTGATTTCGTTGGAGGCTTGAGCCATTATATAGAAGGTGTTCTCTGTTAAGTTACAGTGAGAATTGATTTTGTTTAATTTATAATAGAGGTGATTGAGGAGTTCATTATAATTTCGGTGAACAACGTAAATTTATGCATGCACAATATAATAGCTAAAGATATAATACCATACCAAATACTTTTCCTTGCATAGACTCTAAAATACCGTTAGTATCAAAATATGTTCACATAAACCATACCGATACTTGCACAAAATCTTGTCAGTATAATATTACGGGTTCCATTCCATATTGTGAGTCATCTCAACCAATATATACATTACACCATCATAATACAAAATAACTTGATCTAGAAATTATAGCAACATGCCATCAAAAAGTCCCAAAGTCATTGATCGTCGGCGTTGCTCGGTGAGAATGAGAATGCATCAAAGGCGTTCGCGTAAAGTCCCACTTCTCGTCTATTGGGTGGAGAAAAGATATTTTAAGTGATCAAAGTCCCTACAAAAGGCGTTCCACGGATCTTGTTAAATATGTATATTTTCCATTGTATATAAGAACTATCATATTTCGAAAATGATACAAGCAAAATGATAAGCGTTACCCTTAAGTACAACTTACTTCCTCTGAATTTCCCGGACGATTTGCACGTAACACATGGTATGTTGTTGATGTTGTGGACGTGTTTGTATGTTGGTTATCCGCCCCTGCAAATGGAAAATTAAAAACTCAACTCATATAATTTAACGTATAGAAAAGGTTAATGATAATAAATATACTCGATATTTGATATAAAAACAATAAGTAAAATAAATCATTGCTACATTACGAAGTTAAGTGATTATGCTTTGTACCTATGTGATTAGTCCTTCGCCTTCCTCTGATTTTAGATTTTTCCCAATGTCGACTAATACGAGTGTTGGTATGTCTTCGTCGTAGAGGTAAGGGAGGATCACGCATTGTTTGAACTTGGATGTCGTGCGTCGTTGCCTCTGCATTTTCATTTACATTTTCTTGACAACTCCCGTCTTACAATAGATTTCTTTACTGTAGAGACTCAATCCGATCCATAATCGGTTCACGAAAACTACTATCCATCCTACCATCTTGGAAGCTCATACATCCCACGCATTATATGGCTATTGAATGCAGCGTCCACATTTGTTGGATCCACTAGTGGTTGAATTGTTCATTACAAAATTATGTCTCATTCGTTTTTCGCAACCGCCGACAGCGGAGCGGTAGGGTGTTTACGGAATCACATATATATTAAGATGGTAATATATCACGAAGATATGATGGCACAAAATACGATACTTTCCCATAACCGACACGTGCATGCATTACTTTGGAACTCCGATTGGTGTGACACACCTCGTGCGTAAAGGCGGGGTGGTAGTCTTCTAATAAACTTCATCTCTTGACTAGATCGTGCGAATGATTCTCAATTATACTCACATTTATCGAATGAGAGGCCTCGTACTCATAAGAGTGGAAGGCGTTACGCGTAAAGAACTTTGCGGCTTGCATCAACAAAGGATTGTGTTGCACATCTTGACCGAGCATTCAATACATAAAGTATAAATGCAAGCTCCCTTACCGCCAATCCATCATAATTTGTTCGTATTTCAAGACAAAATCATACAAAGAACCACTAGCGGCACATAAATCCTTGAAGACCTTGTTAGTGACTTCCTGCGAGAAGTCGCATGCGATCCACCACAAAATATATCATTGGTGAAGGCGGCGAGACCACCTTTTACGTAATTTGTACATCTTTGCTAAACCATCGATGATCACCCAAGCGATAGTGTTCAATCATGCTTGTCGACTCTGTTCAAACTCTTGTTCACTCTCACCCATTCATGCAATGATGCCGCTCTCTTGAACTCATTATTTCCATTCAAATTACCAAAATGAGATGGTGCATTCGATTAATATGCCAGCAGCACAGACGATGTCTTGCCCTTTGAGCGAGAATCAATAGCATTCATCATTGCTTGGCATTGATCAGAGAATATAATTAGGGTTCTTTTCCTTGCATAGACTCTTTGAATGTTGAGAACAACCATTCAAAGTTGGCGTTGTTTCATCGAGAGAAAGGCCATACCAAACATGCGATTCTTCAGTGGTGATTGATACCAACAAATGGAGCACATATCAAGTCATACTTGTTCGTCTTGTATGTTGTGTCAAAAGTAATAATGTCCCAAAGTATTCATAATCAATGGCACTTGCGAATCCAGATAAAAGAAATTCATAAGCCTTCCTTCATCGTCCTTCATCATGTTCGGTAAAAAATGGCTCCTTGTTCGATTTGTCGATGAAATGTTGCAGCGAGCACTTGAATCCGCATCGTCAACTTGATTTCCTCCTCATTATCCATATGATGATATGCATCTTTCCTAATAAAGCCGTTATTTGCGGGGCCTCAGTTGATTCTCCATGAATCGGCATGCGGCTTATTGGTATGCCGACAACATTCAAAGCTTCGGAAGATCCTTCTTAGAGCGAGAAAGATTGCGAGCCGGCCAAACAAATCGTTTGATCATTTGTGCTAACTTCGTGATTGTGCTCAATATAAAATTTTGATACTTTCAAGGGCCATCTACAGCACGAGCAACCATAATTTTGCTTCTGATTAGTCTATTGTCTTGCTTCTTGTAAGCAGACCAATCTCCCTTTAATGCGCTTGTCGAACTACGCCCGTGACACGAGCATAGATATTCTTTCATTTGCACCACATCAGTTTCACGAAATAATCTTGAGTCCTTTCCTAACACTAAACCCATTTAGCCGTGCATACTCACAATATAAAGATAAGCTTGATCGAATCATTCGGTTGTGCAGGGCATCAATCTTATCTCGATAGCCTTAGACATGTATGTAACATTACTAGAACTCTTGGCGGGACCGTCTACGGTTCCTCGGATATAGAATGCAGAATCATCATGATCTTCATTTAAATCATCATTATCAATTGGGCGTCAATCTTGGGGTTCTTCATTTAAATCATCATTATCAATTGGGCGTCGAAACCTTGGTGGTTCTTCATTTAAATCATCGCATTCACTTAGTTATCGTGGGCCCATTGTATATATTAGTCATTCGATAACTCATTATAATAATCGATTCTTCATCTCCATGACACATTCAAATCGAACACCATAGTCGCGGCTTAAGAAGATAAAGACGATTTGACATGATGAAGAACAAACAACTACCCACGGCCGGCATGGTATAGACTCATTATTTTGGAAAATTAAGCATCATAAACTCATTCTGATATTCACAATCGCTTTTAGAATTCTTGAAAATAACACCCACTAAGTAGCTTCCAAAATTGTTGCCTAAAGCAATCGAGTATTGAAAAATAATCGAATAGATGCCGCGAAGAAGAAGAAACGAGTCGAGAACATGGTTCATACAAGCAAATGTATAGATTTTTCATGTAGAAGAGCGCATAAAATTTCAAGCATTTTCTAAAATTGTGATGCACGTTACTCACACGAAATAGTGATAAGCGTTGTTAATGAGTGTGTGAAGACATAGCTCGTGCAGGGCGATTTCGTATGGAGGTGAGCATTGCTAAGAACTCTTCCGAGTTTTGAGCAAAATTGCATAAACCAGCCGTGATCTATGCTAATATCCTTGTGCTCTCTGCTCTTCTTTGTTTAGGGCGGAAATAAAATAAAGGTCCAAATCTCGAATATGATGTATACAATTACTTGGACATCGGTGGTTTTACAAGTTTCGATTAGATGCGTATATATACATATTTAAGCCATCAATGGTCTTGTGCATACATTTTGATAATCTCTTGCGTAAGTATGGAATGCAACATAAATTAATTGCCGACATATTTTGAGTGTGCTCGGCACATGAGCCTTGGTAGTTCCGACATATTTTATTAAAACACTATATTCTTTGTTTAGCGAGTTGGGGATATTGTAATATTGATTTATTAAATATACTAATTTAAAGATAACTCAAAATATCCCAAAAAGAATAATATATATAAATTGATACGGTGATAAACATATTCTTATCCACGAAACATTGATATTTTTTCGAATCTATTATGAGTCGATGGTTATTGTTTGTACAATTAAATGTTATTTTGAGGAATGGATTTTTCGGCACAAATTTATTTGGCCTTAAGTTTTGAAGATTAATTTCAATCTCCGTATCTTCATCTTTTAGAATAGTTTCTAAGTTGTATTACATGAACTCGACTAGTTATGTTTATGGTGGTATGTTGTTCAAAACTCATATTATTATTTATTATCGATGTATTCTTAAAAAATTATTCTAATTTATTTTAGTAAGTAATTTTATTACACTACACAACTCAGTGAAAATAAAATCTTAATAGTGTTCTTTGATTATGGAAGAAATCAATTATTCACGTAAAGTGGCTTTAGAAGGTGCAATAAGTTCACGTAAAATATATAACATATTCACATTAAACTCTTAGAACCCCAATTGCTAGCTCATTTTGGAAGTAATTTTGCATTTCCAAAAAACAAAAATCTGAACCAAGAAAAATAACATAAATTCCTTATTGATTTACGTGAGCTCATCTGACGTGATTAAATGCAGTTGCTAAAATAAGCGAATGAATTGAGACATATATCGACTATATCTCTAAAATAAATCCTCATGAAATACAAATAAATCCTCATGATATGTCATTTTCTTCACCAAAACTACCATCATTTGTATTTTCTTCTAATTCATAATCATTCAAATTGATTGGTCTTTGTCGTGATGTTGAAATATTGATTCTCCCAGGTTGCCTATCCTTATCAAAATCTCACACCAATCTTGATAATGTGGCGAACTTTTATACCTCATAGCTCGTGCGGATGGATCACTCTGCAATTCCACATCAAAAAGAAATAAAAAGCGATTAATCTATATAAAATGATAGTACATTCTAACATAAAATATCTGATATAAATAACTTAAGATACTCTTTCCAAATATCTTCTTTGTCGACACTAATCATTTAGTTTCATCATTCCAACCAAAACACGAGCAGCTCGAGCATTTGATATAGAGCATTTGATATAGACTACCGTAACAAGTATTGCTAGAAACATTGATACTTGTTCATATACACTAACAATCCGACCAGACTGTAAGCCACCGAATGTTCGAGGAGATAACATAAGCGTGAAATGCATCCTACTCATCCTCGAGTTGTCGTCTGAGTGTTATCATCTCAACAATAATTTCATGCAAATGCTCTATTTGTTTTGGAATTTTATGTAGCAAAGAATAACATTTATACATTACGGAAGTTAAGCATACGATTGGTAAAATATTGGGTAACTATTCCAAAAATTGTTGTAGAGTCATTTTGCATGTTTTGCCTTTGTCAAAAGTATATCACCTTTTCAATTCTTTTCAAACACTATGAACAAATTATTTTTATTAGAACTTAAATTAATGAAATATAATTAATTCACAAATTCGGCATGACAAAACTAAACAAATATCTAACGAGAAGATGAACAATAGTTCTCGATTACTTCACTTATGTGCATTTGGCAATCAACATATCAACATAATATCATGTGACCTTTGTATCGATGGCGATAATTATAAGTCCTCTTTTGCATATTCATTCTTAGTTTTCCTATAACATCCTAATTTGATTAACTAATCTAATTATTCCTTGCTATCTTACTATTTTACTAACATTTGTTATTCTTGATCTCATGCACATTAAATTCATCACTTAAATAAAAGTGCCATTGCTAAGAACTTATCTATAAACAAGGTTCATCGGATATACAAATACTCATTAATTGTAGTAATAAAGCGCATCATAATTTCGGATAAGCAGACTCACGGTGAAAACATTTACATCGATACACAATTCACCTCCATTACTATGTTAGATGAGTTTATCTTTGTCTCTCAAATATATATCTAACTAAGCAACCGACAATGCACAAGTATCCACTTATATTGAAACTAGATTCCAATTTTGCATAGCAAGCATTTCTTGTCTTGGAACCAAGCGAAATCAAGAATATCATCACCAATCTCAACTCACTATTTCATCTATCATAGCCTAAGCGGGGAGTTGCGGTTCCACGTCGATAATCTACATATAAGAAGAACCCAAGTAGTTGAACTAAATATTCAACGAGATGCGGATATCTATGAGATACAAAACTAAGAAAAAAATTCCCACAGAACAATGGTTATGGATCTGCTGTAAATATTAAGTTCATTCTATTTTCGTGAAGACATCTGGCGAAATGAAGATGGCGCTTAGATAGATTCGAAAAACAAATGGTTCATACACAAAAACAATGAAATTTTTGCCATCGAGTTTACTTACTTTTCATTTGCCGTCGAATTGCAAGTTTACTCCTTCTCTTCATATATCTCGTCCCACTATTTATTGAGGATTAAAGTTAGTGAAAAATATAGCAAATGTTAAAAATAATCAAGGGCCTTGGGTTATCCCATATTATTAATCCTTAAGTAAACATTGGATTACCACGGATTAATTTTATTTATCGACTAATCCTTAGAAGTAAACAAGCCTAAATGAATAAAACAAGGAATTTTCTAACATGTGGAGACACTCCCGTCTTGAACTACAAAATAAACAAATAAATAAACAATAAAACCAGCGTTGGCTTTTCGCCGAGAATTTAACCAAGCTGAAACCCAGCGTTGGGTTTTCGCCTCTGAAATTTTTGGTGCAATTCGAGCTCGTGTAACGATGGGTTTTACTAACTTTGTTATTACGACTCTAACAAATTAAGGTGCTCTTGGTGAGCCCAAACTCCAAAGGAAGAAATAAATCTAGCGAGACAGAAAAAGCGGTAACTATTCATTCCTGCTTTCTCAAAACAAGTTGGGCGACCTATTTATGGCTATCTGACCTTACAGTACATAACAAAAGTAAAAGGTACAAACACTATTTCCTTTAACGAATCATGGACCACTTTGGATATTGCTTGGGCTACCACAAATCCATTGAACCTTTACGGCGGTCTCTTCTCTCGCTTGGGCCTCACTTGTCTTTGGGCTTTTAACGACTTCCATTTTATCTCCTCTTCCCTTGCTCGATTATATCCTCATGCTCGTCTCTTTTTGGCTCAGCGTAACACTGCGCTCGCTTGATCTCTCGTTTAACCATTTGAGGACTCGGAATCTCGAATGGCTTTCAACTCTCTCATTGTTGTCTTATCTTGATTTGAGTGGAATCGACTTAAACCATACGGATGTCAAACCTTTTGTTAATTGTTCATCGACATCTCTTTCTAGCTTTGAGTGCATCGAATAATTCCCTCACTACAAGCAATTTCTCGTGTTGGATCCTTGTGTGTTGTTGTCGGTTCTAAAACCGTACACTTGTTAAGAACCTCATAATCAATAGAAGAACTAAAAAGATAATTGAACTACTACCTAGCAAAAACTAATTAAATTGAAGGTTTAAAAAAAAAAAAATACTTGATGAAACTACAAAAGGAACAAAATCTCAAAATATGACTAAACATTTCAAGTCAAAACTTAAATAGAGATATTAATTACTTTTAACAAAATATTCCGATACATAGTCTCTAAACTACAACAATCTTCAACAATTTATGAAATGTTAAGAACCACAGTAAAGGTTAAGTCGAGGATTTTTCCACCAAATTTTAAACAACTCATTACAAACAAAGGATGTGTAGAAATTAAAATTAAGCGTGTTGGATCCGAATGGAAAAGCGGAGATTAGCCACCGTCGTACAAACTAGAAATGTTTATCATTTGTTATCTTGTTATCAATCATGGACTTAACTATATATGAGCTTCTATCTAATCAACGAGCAGACCTAAGTAGACTAATCATTCGATACTTCATTCGACAAACAAATTGTAAATAATTAACGATGGGATTAAATAATTGGATATGATGTCGAGAGAACAAAAATGTTAGAAAGCACAAGAATGACTGTATAAGCGAAGATGGATGATGGCAACCTTCAAATAGATTGTTCTTGATGGCGAAGCGGTAAAGTTGACCACAAAATGACTTGCGAAATCTGGAGCATATTGACCGTGTAGAATTGATACGGGCTGACACGTAATCAAACACTCCATGTACTTCAACGCCATGATGCCATAATTCCAGTATTTCCTTCTGAGGTGGATCTCGATAAATCGTCAAATTCCACATCTTTCAAGTTCTAGTAGGAGACCGATTTTCCCAAATATCGCAATCCAGACAAATCCATGATAAATTCTTGACACATTTGCGAATGAAGTCTTCACTCTAAGTGGATCCACGGACTTGGAGAGAGTCGTGAGCGATTACGAGTTTGGGCCTCGAACACGATCTCGTAACAAACCCAGTGGTTACGGCTTATAGGGGCAATTCAGCCACCAAATCGACTTTAGACCACGGCATGCTTAGTTGATATGGCCATGAACCCTTGACATATGGTTTCAATTGCGCATGAAGGACACCATGCATCTCGAAACACATGGCATTCTACAAAATTGATCAATATAATGAAGTTAATTATTTATTGTCATAAACTCATAATTTAACATGTTAGGAGCAGATAACGAGTTGCGGTTCTTACCCGTCCTATTTGCTCCACCTTTGTCGATTCGGTACATATTCATGTGGTTTATCGAATAACGGAAATATGCAAATTGACCCATGCATCAATGTCTTTGAATTAAAAGCGAAGAAATGTATTTAAGAATAATAGTATTTCAACAAATGCTCATGAAGAAAGCATCTGAATCATTTAGGAAAAATGTCTTGAAATACCTCTCCCATCAACCAACCATTGTCATTCAGTTTACGTCAAACCAGTGGCGTGGCGTTTCCCAAATAGGCGACCCAATTAAAGGTGTGGAGCTATAATTAAGAGAGCGAAACTAACAATCGTTATACACAAGAAAATTTTATATAACTACATTGTAAAGCGGATAGGCACAACATACCTTGGATTTATCCGATTCGTTTGGTACCGACCTTCAAACTTCTCGATCAATCGGTTTTATAAGGCGTAGAGGATACGGCCGAAACATCACCATGCACGATGGTTTGGGTGGAAGTTTTAAATCTAGCTGAATCTTTCATTTAGAACTAAGCGTGTTGTGGCGTGTATGTGGTTGTAAGCGCTTTTAACCATGCTACGGGTAGTTCTAGCCAGCGGCCTCCGGAAGCGTTCTTTTGAAGAAGATTTTCCAATAAACTCGATATCGGAATCAGCTACTTCACTATCCTTCTCTTGTTTACGGGTGGCGATCTGTTTGTGGACAAATATCTATCAATCACTTGTTGGTTTATCCATTTCGACATCGATCGATAACATGTTATCTACTTGATGGTCCTTGAAGTTGACATACTTGGATAAGTCGAAGGAATTTTTGTGTTCTGCGTATATGGTGGTCGATTGACATATTGCAGCTCAATAGAGGATCATGTGTATCGACCGGATCGAGTGCATCTTGTACTTTCACCTTCAACATTTCTTGTTTGGATTTTATCGACATTGTAATCCTCAACGAGAATATCACGTGTTATAGATATCACCTAATTAAGAAATCATGTGTCGATTACATGAAAATATATTTCAAATTGGATCACATAGTTAAAGTTGGTGTATGAATTGTATTACCTCGTCCATACGTGATTTCGTAGCCAGCGAAGAGGGTCAAAATCTTGCAAAGGAGCTTTTTCTTTGCTTGCGCTCTACGGATTGGTTGGGACGTCGTGTTGAACTTCTATGGACGAGACGAGCGTGGAGCGTCCTGGTCTTGAGCTTCTTATGCACTTGTTCATCGTCGCATTCTTCGTCTAGATCATCGACTTGCTCGTACAAATCCTCCTCTCAAAACACGGAGCTTTTCCTCGTCTTCTCCTCGTCGGTAGCATCTGGACCAACAAGGTGTCCTCTTCCTCGATCACTTGCGGTCTCTTCCTCTTCAAAGTTCGGCGGTAGTCTTCACTTGCTTGAGGAGTGCGTCCACGGGCACTCCGCTTTCAAAATCAATCGATAGGCGGTTCATTTCGACCAATCTTTGCCTCAGAGGTGACAACAATAGGTTTACGTAAAGAAAAAATCGATTATAAGGATCAAGATATCACATGGAATGCAAAAGGGGATGCAAAAGTTGCCTTGAAGTACGGATGAAGATATACAAAAATGCAAATTTAAGGATTACATTACATAAATTCGATATAAGGATCAAGATATCGATATAAGGATGAAGATATAGAAAAAATTAAGGATCGAGATATCGATTATAACAATCGAAGATATCTGAGGGCTTGCAAATTTAATTTAAAGTTTCATACTTACCACATGGAATGCAAAACATGGCATGAAGTGCGGATCAATGTTGCGCAATCGAAAAGCCTTAACATGACCCATCGTAACATCCTAGGCATAGAATCCAAATATTCATCTCGAGGCTCCCACAATGATATGCAACCTTTTCATGCACCTCGTGCAAACACTTGCATAGCAAATGAAAAGCCTTGCACATCAAAGCTCACAACTTCACCAATACTCTCTTTGTTTGCAATGTGATACCTAGCATTGTGAGCTCTTGTGACGAGGAACTCGTGCGCTACCAAGCCCAAGGATAACTATTAAACCTATCTGGGTCGTCGACTAATGGCATCGTGAGTCCTCGATTCTCTTATTGGTTTGATGTCTAATCAAAAGAATCCCATACAAAACAACGAGCAATGCAAACTTGATGCATCGTCGCCGCTTCCTCCAACAACTTCACGGTGGTCTTGAAAACCACGATAAATATCTCGGAAAAATAAAATTTTGCGTCCATTAAAAATTTGTCTTTGAAGGTGAAGCGGTGGGAGGTTCATCCCAGCCAAGCGATAAACGGTTATCAAAAAAACTCACGAGGACCCAGCTCAATCTCCACATCATTAAGATTGAAGGTCATTCTTCTTCTATGGGTGAGTGCGGATTGAGGCGTGAAGTTTATACATGAGTTGTCCTTGGGCGCATATCAGACATATTCGGAAAGCACCAAAACAAGACTTTCTAAACTTAATCGATTTTCGCGTCGATAAAATACGTATGGTCGATATATATGAGGCGGTGACATCGTTGCGATACATGCGCACCTATTAAAAAGAGATTGTTGTATGCATAAGAATACAAAATTACATCCGCAAAGGAAAATCTAACTAGGTCAAAAGCAACCAACCATATCTAATCTTGTCACGACTTGCCTTCTTACTCACTTTCGAAGACTTGGTCATTGTAATGTTGGATTTGGTTCCTTGAGAAAACAATGGAATATCAAAAAGATTTGTCAAAATACTCATTCCCTCTTTGAGTGAAATCTTAAAGATGAATCGGTGGAATTTTCATTGACACATCATATTTAAATAATTAAAGATGAATCCAAATCGTGAGTTTTTAATCTTAGATTGATAATTTCAATCATTCAGTTTTGAATAGATGGTTTCAACTTTTTAAGACCGGGATTGAATTGATATTGATAAATAATTTGTCTTTCGACAAAACTTATAAAAGTTTTATAAAAATCTATTTCAAATCTTCCAAAACTTTAATCTCAAAGAAAGATCATTAAAAATCTTAAGATTATCCAAATTATAAATATTGACTATCATGAGCGAAAAAATATATATGTTATCTATGAATCTATGACACAACACAACACATCCATCCTTGCTCGAAGACAAGTAGATAAGAATGTCGATATTGATATTCGACAATCTAGCTAGTATTTTATGAATTTCATATAAATCTTAATCAAAGCGATTTTGTAGTATACTTTGCAAATCAATTAAAGGACAAAAAGTCTGCGAATATAATGTTTTATATAATAGTCACCATGTATAATACAGGTATATTTACACACAATCACGTCGGACTCACTACTCAAATGTTGACCGTACACACTCAAATCTTGGGCGAATTTTAATTCAATTCACTCAATCGATCTGACTCAAGGCGATGTCAAGCCGTATTTAGCTCCATAGTTAAGGAGTGTTTGGAGATTTCATAATTAAAGGCCTTAGTTAACTTTCCATGGCTACAACTTTCTTGTCTTGACTCCACTCTCTCATCAACATCCTCCTTCATTCTATACTCTCTTAAGCATTAATTACCGTTTACATTAGGCTATATAATCGAAATCATATATCCTTTGTCGAAAAACCAAGTATGACATTGCAAAATCTTGAAAAGGAAATAAAATTTTAATGCTCGGAACATATTAGCTGCATTTAGGCTCAAAAGAGACCATGATATTAGAATTGATCAAGTAGTGAGCTAGCATCGTAAAACATGAGTCTTGTGAGCACATTTATAAGTACATGTCTATAAAAACAGATCACATAATTATATCTTCAAAGAAAAAAAATAAAATGTAATAAAGAGTGTTAAATAAATTTATAAATCCACACAACTTGTTGATATTATGTAGGATTATAGATCGATATGGATTAATTGTTTAATTAAAGCTATTCCATAGTTGGTTGGAAGAAGGAATAGCTATCGACTAATATGTGGTCACTAAAGCACTTTGATTATTCACGGTCAGTGCATTGGATGCACTAATGATAAGTAGGAAAATGAAAATGAAGATTTTGTTGTCAAATTCTCCTTACTTTTATAAGTTATGGAGATAAGTTCATGCTGGGTTTTGGTGGAAGTTATTGAAAAAATTTAGGGCTGAAGAATTGCTATTGGGCTGTGCCAAAGTTCAATTTTATGGTCTTAATCTTATGAATTCTTATTTCCATTTGTAGTTCCATAATACACTAATAGTCTAATACAACATAGCACACTAATAGTCTAATCTGACATCATTATGTTATCTCGAGTATAAATTCTTGGATACACACTTGTGAGATGGGAGATAATAATAATCATTTGGTTTGTCATCTTAGTAATCTGAGATAATGTTTTCCTTAGTTGTTTTTATTGACAAGGAGATTGTGATGGTAAATTGAATACCACTTTTCTTTTATTTTCGAGTTGTGTTGTTTTCTAAGCTTATTCTAATGTGAAAATTTCATATGAAAATATTTGAATCCTTTTGGGGCATTGAGTTGTAGATTATTAAAGCTTCCATAATATTGCACCTCATTTTCGACCATTAAGCACCAAAACAATATAAATGTATTAGAAGTTGATGGCGAATTATGAATGTAGAACTGCTATTTCCTTGCGAAAGCCCCAAAGACAAGAATGACATTGCAAAAGCTTACATTAATATCTTTTCTTTGAATGCTTTTGGCGATTTTCTTTCAAAATAAATCGAGAATAAACTAAAGCGAGATATAGACTTTTGGGTCTTTATTTAAGAGTGATAATTTTGTTAGCAAAGCAGATATTTTCATAATCGTGTACCCCCATACCGAATTGTACATGACCTTGTAGTAATTATCGGTTTTGGTGACGAAGCTTCAATAGAAACACATCTGCGTATACATATTTATTTTCTATTACGATGTAGGAGGGTGATCTCGTAGTTAAATTGTGAAAAATAATAAAAGTGATATTAAAATAAAATATTTTTGCTTATGGTTCCTAGATTACATACCTCTTGTAATAAAGACTTTAATATAAGGACAATACATTTGAATTTCGATGGCGAGTTTTCGCTTTCCCGGTGATTCTCGTCACTAGAACTCAAAAGCGAACTCCGATGGATTTGTGGTGGGAGTTTCCGGCTTAAATGTTAAGTATAATAACGGTCTGATGTAGGATAATATTCTTGGGAGTATTAGCAAAGTAGCAATTATAGTTGTAGCCTTGAGCGATCATCGCATGTAATCCGTCCTAGTAAAGTGGAACTCGAGAAATACAAGTTAAGGAATGTCGAAGACTACTGTAAGGATCAACATGTATTTCTTGAGTTTAGGTTAACCTCTAGTTCTCTGTAGATGACAACTAAAATATTTTGTCGAAAGGCACTCTATTGCGATGAAGATTTTATGTGGACAATCAATTTATAGAAATGTGAAAACCATTAACCAAGACTACCCCAATGGACTGAAAATCGAAACCATTAAATATCGGCAAGACTACAAAACATCTTCAACTTCTTAAGAAATAAAAGAATTATAGTCCTATCATCCCTAACCAGTTCATATTATCCGAGCAGACGGTGGGAAGAAATGCGGTGTTGTAATACGGACCTTTGCGATGACAAAAGGAAATGCTATATTACTACTTGTCATTCTCGATTTATAACACAGAGCTGCAAAAGGAGGAAGAAGCATTCAAAGTTCGGAAGTAGGTTTCGAGATAGTTGATAAACCACCTTGCACTGCCATTTGCAAGAAAATCGAGGCTCGAGGATCACCTACTCATCTCTTTCAAGAGCTCAAGAATATAGAAGAAATCGAGTTCGTGAATGAAGTTCATCGGCAAATAAACTCAAAGCGGTTTGCTTAATAGAAATGAATGACATATAAACTAAGGTTCACAAGCACATTGGAAGAACAAGTTTGAATGACATCTAGCTACTATTCTCAGATAGAACCACAATATCATATGTGTCGATGAATGTAACATCATAGATACTTGAAGACCAATGCATGATGTGAGATAGGATTGTAATGCACCATCTAATATGATAACGTATATGCATCAACAACAATACCTAAGATATCCACAATCTGACGACCAACTCCACCATAACTTGTACTCGTGAGAGATGATACGAAATTTATAAATCCATCTATGATAATTATAAATTCATCAACAACTCTACCACAACACTCCCTTATACAACAATCAACTCCACCACAACGTGTCTTATGTGGACAAATCATCTATCTCAACGCACAAAACAGATCACATAATTATATCTTCAAAATTAGAAAATAAAATATAATAAAGAGTGTTAAATAAATTTATAAATCCACGCAACAAGAATATGCCAATATCCATGAGAAAGCACTTCAACCACGGAACTACGAGAACAAATTGCAAAGAGATGTGAAAATGCAAAAAATCGAAGAATGACAAGCATCTTCAACAAGTAAACAAAATGCAGGCATACAAAATGGAGGCATACCCATTAACAATGGACTGAAAATCGCAAAAATTTCAAACATATTTGGGTATTTAGAAATTACCTAGGTTTTCGGTGCAAAGGCGAAGAATCGAAGGCTAAGCCGATGGGCGAAGACAAAGATGAAAAAGGCGGCGTGAATGAGGATGGACGAAGACGAAGGCATTACACCACTACTTAGGGCGCGGAAAAAATCGGGGTCATTGTAAATGGAACAATACCTGCGTTTCGGGTGCTCTCGTCTCTGGCCGCGTCGCGTCTCTCTGATCAATTGCAGCTCTCTCTTGTTGTCGTCGTCTCTCGTCTCTCTGTTCTTCTCAGAGTGATCAGTGTGTGAGTGGGCGCCAAATGAATGAGAAGGCAGTTGATGAAATGGGAGAATTTTTTTAATTTCCCTTATGCACTTATGCATTTACATATTTACCCTTGCAAGACTCGAAATAGTGAGGGCTCAAAGGTAAATTTAAATATTTCAAAATTAACAATGAGTGACGATAATATTTTTATGTTAATAACGATTTTTCAGTTTATAATTATCTGTTTTTTTATGAACAGTAAATAACAAAATTATTATAGACTGTTATTTTAATATTTTTTTATTAACAGTTTATAAGCATCTATTTAATATTTGGAATTTTTTTGGGGATAAATTATTACTTTATAAATTATTTATCCACATAATATAATAAATTTAGGCATTTTAAGATAATTGTAAACATTGGCGGGAAGATTTATTAAGCTTATCGGTTAATAATTCAAAATTCTAATTCAAAAACTGAAATGCCGATACATATACGAAATGCCGATACATGTTTTGGGATACCGGCGTATAAAATGAATGTCGGCACTCACGGATAGCTTCTCATGAAGATATTCAAAATTCTCATTCAAAAAGCGAAATGCCGATACATATACGAAATGCCGATACATGTTTGGGATGCCGACGTATAAAATGAATGTCGACACTTTCGTGGATAGCTTCTCCGAAGATTGTTGCGGCGATGGGCCTATCCGGATTAACCATGGTTGGGTTGATTTATTAAAACATTTAATTAAATGTAAATAAAAAAATCATAAGACACGTGTAAATGCGGAGAGGATGGGTGTGCCCAAAGATCGCCGGGAAGGGAAGGGATTTCAACACCCCTTGACTCTCGTCGTGAAGAAGAAAGGCGTCCCAGATCTCACCATGATCGATCTCCCGGAATCACTAGGGTTCCGGTCAAGGCCAGCCGGAGGATATTTATGAACAGATTTCAGACATCATAATGACGTACATCACGCCGGAGGAGAGCATAATTTTGAATGTTTTATCAGCCGGTGTTGATTTCCCCACATGTGAGTCGATTCGGATGTCTCAGAACGTGGATAAAACGGGGCAGCGGACTCTCGCCGTCGTCACCAAGGCTGACAAGTCGCCGGAGGGGCTGCTTGAGAAGATCGTCGCCGACGATGTCAACATCGGCCTCGGCTATGTCTGCGTCAGGAACCGCATCGGCGATGAGACTTACGAGGAGGCTCGGGATGAAGAGGCCAAGCTCTTTGAGAACAATCGCATGCTTTCGAGGATTGATAAGTCCATTGTTGGGATTCCTGCTTTGGCAGAGAGGTTGACCACGATTCAGGCCAACATTATTGTCAAATGCTTACCTGAGATCGTGCGCAAGATCAACGAGAAACTCTCGGCCAACGTCGAAGAGTTTAATAAAATGCCCAAGCATTTGAATTCCCTTGGAGAAGCAATGACTGCTTTCATGAACATTCTAGGTTCTGCTAGAGAATCTTTGCGGAAGATCTTGTTGCAAGGCGAATTTGATGAGTATCCTGCTGTTGATGATATGCATGCTACTGCCAGACTAGCTGAAATGCTCAACAAATTCTCCGAGGAGCTGCGCTCTGCAAAATCCGATACCGATCAGAATTTCTTGGTCGATGAGATGAAGGCTCTGGAGGAAAGCCGATCAGTCGGCCTTCAATTTTATTCTAAATCCGCATTCCATACTCTGCTGGCGAAGAAGGTGAAGGAGATATCTTTGACGCCCTTTGATTGCGCGGAGAAGATATGGACTTACATACAGAGTGTGGTGATCTCCGTCTTGCTGCAGCACTGCGAGAACTACCTCAGCTCATCTCCTGCACCAGACGAGCCGCCCAGAATCTCATCTCCAGGAAGAAGCAGCAGTCAGTTGAATGGATAGCCGACCTCGTGGAGATGGAAGCTCTCAGACTACACCTGCAACCCCGAATACAGCGCTTCCTGGAACAAGCTCATGTCAGAGCAGGGCAGATTCATGGAGAGGATTCGCGATAATTGCATGATGGCGACCATTTGCAGATTCGGAGAAATCAACATTGTTCATCTAAGGAGCTTCGACTCCGACGTGGTGCAGGCGGCGTATGATCTGAAGATGAGGATGTTGGCGTATTGGGACATAGTGACGAGGAGGATGGTGGATAACATGGTGCTGCACTTGCTGTACAGCATTCAGAAGCTGGTGACCAAAGAGATGCAGAAGGAGATCATCGAAGAGTTGATTGGGCCTCAGGGGAATGGGCTGGAGAGGATGCTGGAGGAGCTGCCGTCCGTGTCGCAGAAGAGGAAGAAGCTGCAAAGCAGCATCAGCTTGCTCAAGCAGTCTAAGGATATTGTTGCCAATATCATGGATAAGATTACAGTCAATTTCGATTGAGTGCGGATTTAATGATATCTATATAATTAGTATGGTATGCTTGTTTTCCCTTAGGCTCAATGTGAGCGATGGCGTTATCTATATAATTAGTATGGTGTGCTTGTCTTTCTTAAGGTTCAATGTGAGAGATATCTATGTACTACTATGGTATGCTTGCTTTCCCTTAGACTCAATTTGCTTTTTTACTTTAAATCTTCAATTTTTAGTTCATTAGTTAACAACTGTTATCTTCAATTTGTCCTATTAATTTATTATTGGAGTAAACTATTCATGTTCTTGCCTTCCTTCCCTTAGTACAAAATAACATTTACTAGAACATATACAATCAAATAATAAATTAATGTATTCTTGTAATTTTAATACTATCAAACAAACATAATATGAATATCTTATATTGTAAAAACTGACATGTAATCCAATAAACAGAACCGCTAACCTATCCATAATGGACACAACTTAACGTGCTCAATAAACATTTATCTAGTTACTATGAATACATTCTAATAATATAGAAACTTTTAACTTCATAAACTTAAAATAAAATTTTCTGAAAATTATTAAAAAGTTACGTTTTAAGTACATTCTTTTTTTCTGCATTCGCGTTTGCAAATTCAGTTCCACCATTTTCTCTTCTAGACTGATAAATGATAATGCAAATATTTATCCCGCAAAGGTTAATTATCTTTGCAAAGCTTTATAAAGTTGTATTTCAAAAATTCTAATGACGTTTCTAGTTTATATTTTTTATAGAGAAAAGTACTAAGATTCACGACTTATCTGTTGTTGCTTTTACTTCTAAAATTGATTTATGTGAATGGTGGAAGTAAATTCAACACAAGCCTTAATGATTTCACAAAATATTTAAAAATAAAATAAATAAATAAAAGAGAGATGTGGCATATCTAGACGTTCTTGAGCCAAAAAAATAATTGTTGGCCAATATTTGAATTCAAAAATATGATGAATCTTTTTTTGATCAATTAATGAAAATTTTAAAGGTCACGTCACGGTGGACTTGAACTCAGACTTTTAGCGCCAGCGTTAACCACTCTACCACTAGGCCAACACACACACTAAAATATGATGAATCTTATGAAGCGTTGATGTACATTATTGAGATTAAAATGGTGGAATTGAATTGGTGTTCGTCGAAAAAATGTGCAACTAAAAGGTAAATTATTTTGTAACTGTTAAGAAAATTTTATTTAAGTTGTAAAGCTATAAGTTTCTATAATATTAGGACCTATTCATAGTAACTTGATAGCATTGATGATCGGTTGATTTTTCTCTGTATGGTAGTATTGTCACATTAGCAATTAACATATAAAATTATATCCATAATGAATAGGGAAGTGGTTATGGCCCATCATATGAGGTCATGATGCATAAAGTTTCAACAATACATAACATCTCAATTCAAACACCAAATTTAAATCCTTATTTAAATACAATAAGTCAAAAAATAATCATGTAAAATTGGGGAAAAAAAGTATGAATTACTTTTTAGAAGAAGACAAAAGGAGTATAGTAAAAAGTAAAAACCAAAATCTGTTTCTGCAACTTTAACCAGAGAGAGTGCAGCAACCCAATTGAGCACCTCCAGTCTCCAGCATTCTTTAATTCTCTTCTTCGCAATTTCTTCTTCTTCTTCTTCTTCTTCTTCTTCTTCTTCTTCTTCTCATCATCGGATTATCTCTGTCCCTCTGCCATTTTTTTCGGCATTCGGACGTTCACGAATCACGTGTGCAATCCCATCTCTTTTTGCAAAACATTCTAAATCTCACTCTCATCTGCAGCCAGAATTGCATACGGAAATGAGAGGTAAATCTCTACTGTCACGGAACTTGTCAATCTTTGTTCGGTTTATGCTTATGCGGCTTTTTTTGAATTGTGGGTGAAACGCGTAGATGAAGTGGGCTGCTCAACCTCAAATCTTTGGTTAGCTCAAAACCCCAGCAAAAGATGGGCTGAACTATTCTTCTCATCTACACACCGTTTTGGCACACACTTTACCTTGGCATTGTCGCTCCCTACAAACTTTACGAGGTATTTCACAATCATATTTAGAGGGTGTTTGGCTAAGCTTATAAGTTTGTTTACGATTTCTTTATTGTTTTGCTTTCCTATAACAGATACAATGAATCTGTTAAGTTTTATGTTAAATAAATAACATTTCATCATTTATTAATTGTTATTTAATCAAATTCCCAATTTTCCTAATTTTATTCCAAAAAAAGAGAGGAACCACTCGGCTATTGAATGCCTCCCACCGCCCCGGCTTCTCCAATGGTTGAGATTTAATTTAGGTTGTACTGCAATTTTGTGTTTTGTGTGTTACACGGATTACTGTGCAACATTAGAACTTTTCTTGTGCTACGCTGTAATGAAAGATGAGCTAAACTAATATATTTAGCATATGTGCTACGAAGGGATGAAATATGTGCTAAACTAACATGTACAATATAGTAATTCTGATTATGCTACACAATATGAAAGATGTGTCAGTATTCCTATTTCTTACACTAAGAAACTTTCTTACCATAACTCATTTATATATATATATATATATACTAGAATTTTATGGCAACTGTAGTCTTAAAAAAACAAATACCCGTACATAGACTACGATTTCCATAATCGTAGTCTTAAGGGGAAAAATCTCGCACATACACTACGGTTTTGGTCCACCGTAGTCTTATGGAGAAAAAAAACTCGCACATACACTACGGTTTGGGTCAACCGTAGTCATTGCTTCATATAAACTACGGTTTTTAGTACAATTTCGCACATAGACTACATTTTGACAAAATATTGTAGTCTATATGCAAAGACTACGCTTTTTATAAAAACGTAGTCTATCCAATGTAGAGATAGACCAAATTTGTAGTAGTGAAGGAAAATCACAATATCTCATTTTCTAGAATTATATTAAAGTTTAAAAACTAACTTCGCATAATATTTGAAGTCTGTCGGGTACTCAACCAAAAGTATAAGTAGTTTTTCTTTGTAAATAAATTTAAGGGTTGATCATCTCGTTGTGTGCAGAAATAGAATTTCAGAGGCGTTTTCATCAGTTAAAACCATAACTCGCATCATCTAACTATAAAAATAAGCTTCATCAGCTCTGCTAGTGATGATGCAAACGAGTTGGATGCAGAAACAGCAAATTCCAAACCCATACGACTGTTGGAAAGTCTGAGCAAATGCCTGATATTTTCGTATGTCAACATGGCTCACACTTGTGCCAGCATATTTCATGGACTCATCTGAATGTAAATGCATAATTTTCTTATACTTCTTTAATATCCTCATCCATTAAATCAAGATTTTTCCCTCTTCGTATTTTCCTCTATATGTCTTGAAAATCACATATTGTCAATAATCGCACTCACATGCATAATGTCAATATGCGATAATTTGACTGAACTCACAAAATACCAAATGCGAAAAGAGTAATCATAAATGACCAACATCAACACAAAATCATATAATCAACTCATAGATACAAAAGCACCAAGAAACATACATTATTATCATTTGTTAGATAACTAATAATTGTTATGCTTATAATAGAAATTAATATTTTCTCAAGAAAAGAAAAATTAGATTTTGTAGATCAATTATTTACAATTGAATGTGCAAGAAGTTCACTAAAATTAGAGATGTTCTCCCCGAATAATGTTGATATGAATAAATCATGTGTCAAGTAGCCCTACATTATTACAAAAAAAAAAATCAACTTAATGATTATAATAAATTGCTTTAAACAACACATCATAAAACACACAAAAAGAATGATAAGGATCCAATATGCCTAATGAAATAAAGATTTGTCAAGAAGATAACCAAAACATAACAAAGATTTAAACATATTATTATATTTAAAAGTGAAGCATCATCACTATCATCGAGTAGCTAGGTTTTAAGATTAATCAGTATATTAGTTATACAGTTGCAACTCATCACCAACAATAATGCAATATATACAATTCATCTTTATATGTACTATACATATAGTTACCAAATAATAATTAGCTGATAAAAAAAGAAAAATTTAAAAGTTAATAAAATAAAGAAAAGAGATAGAAATGTCAAATAAAATATATATTTTGTTATCGGTATAATTTACCTCTTCCTTAGTATTGTCCTCAATTGCATTGCTAGTGTCCTTATACTTGGAGGCCACCTCTTGAAATTTTGGCAATGCAACATGTATTTTCATTAGTATCGAACATTACAAAGTAAATATTAATAATAAATAGCACAAATAAAAAAATAACTAAAAAATATTAAAAATTTTGGCAATGCAACATGTATTTTCATTAGTATTCGAAAATTTACACATTGAGTATCCCCTTCCCCTAACTATTATCTAATACAATTTAAGTTATAGATAAAGCACCAATTCCATTGCCAGATGCCCAGAGCTATGTTTACTTTGCTTTCCCATGGGCTTAAATTTGTTTAGTGCAGGGGGTTGTGCCCAAGCAATTCTCTTGCCATTATTTGTTTTCAAAAGAAAATGCACCATACCAAATTATTTTGTCCTCAACAAAAAATGTACGACATGAAAAGTGTGACAAATACATACATATTGTTGAAATATATGCAATACGTCGAATTATTAAACTATTACAATTGTCTTGCTTCAAGCATAATCACATCTTCTTTAAACTCTTTTTAATTCATAATTCAAACTATATCTATTAAAATATTATTTCAAGAATAACACCATACGTTTTACGTACTGGTGAAAACATCCAAATATCCATATATATGCACGATTTATAACACGATGTTAGCTCGTTTTGGAATCATCCAAAACTTATTTGTCATTGTCAAAACCAGAAGCTAAATAGTTACATTACTTATCATGTAGAACAATAAAGTATACATTACATAAAGTACACATACATGAATTATAATTTTTTTAACAAAAAAGCCACATCACAAGAGTTCGAAAATTTACACATTGAGTATCCCCTTCCCCTAACTATTATCTAATACAATTTAAGTTATAGATAAAGCACCGATTTCATTCTTTGTGAGCTATCTTTACTTTGCTTTCTCATGGGCTTAAATTTGTTTAGTGCAAGGGGTTGTGCCCAAGCAATTCTCCTTTCATTAGTTAAGGGTTGTGCTCAACAATTGCTTTTAAATGGTAATCGATATTAATATGGAGTTGATATGAGTCATATATGGGTATTAAATGATTGATTGATATCCTAATAATTATTAACTATAAAATGAATTAGAAGATAATTGAGGTATATATAAAATGAAGAATTATAAATTATGAATAAAAAGCATGCGACGCCACATAGGATGGGGATCAATGTGATGCCTTTAATGTGTCACGGAATATAGAATTAATAAACTATTACAATTGTCTTGCTTCAAGCATAATCACATCTTCTTTAAACTCTTTTTAATTCATAATTCAAACTATATCTATTAAAATATTATATCAAGAATAACACCATACGTTTTATTGGTGAAAACATCCAAATATCCATATATATGCACGATTTATAACACGATGTTAGCTCGTTTTGGAATCATCAAAAACTTATTTGTCATTGTCAAAACCAGAAGCTAAATAGTTACATTACTTATCATGTAAAACAATAAAGTATATATTACATAAAGTACACATACATGAATTATAAATTTTTTTACGAAAAAGCCACATCACAAGAGTTCGAAAATTTACACATTGAGTATCCCCTCCCCCTAACTATTATCTAATACAGTTTAAGTTATAGATAAAGCACCAATTTCATTGCGAGATACCCAGAGCTATCTTTACTTTGCTTTCCCATGGGCTTAAATTTGTTTAGTGTAAGGGGGTTGTGCCCCAGCAATTCTCCTTTCATTAGTTAATGGGTTGTGCCCAAGAAATTGCTTTTAAATGGTAACCGATATTAATATGGAGTTGATATGAGTCATATATGGGGTATTAAATGATTGATTGATATCCTAATAATTATTAACTATAAAACGAATTAGAAGATAATTGAGGTATATATAAAATGAAGAATTATAAATTATGAATAAAAAAGCATGCAGATGCCACATAGGATGGGGATCAATGTGATGCCTTTAATGTGTAACGGAATATAAAATTAATAAATATTGAATAATTGAATATAAATTATTACGATAATTGATTATTATTATTATTATTATTATTATTATTATTATTATTATTATTATTATTATTATTATTATTATTATTATTATTATAGGGGTTCAACAACCTAGAATCGTTGATCGTAATGGAGCAAGGTGATGGATCGAAATGATAGGCTAAGGTTTAGCCATATGAACTCGTTTAAAATGTATATACTCGTACATGTTCAAATCTGATTAAAAAGTGATTTTACTACTCGTTTTCGTCAAACCCTTGGTTATCCAAATCCATTTAAATTTATTAATTACAATAATTGATATTATGTAATATAAATAATTTCTTTTATTTTAACTTCAACATTTATTTCTAGAAATAAAAAGATACAAAGGTGTGCGAAAATGAACTTTTCTAATTATTGTCGTAACTACTATTATAATCACCCACAAGATCTCATATTTATTTAGATAGCAAAAATCATGGTAAACTTAATCAACTTTCCTTTTTTGTTTATGTATTTAAAAGGAAAACAAACTAAAAATAAAAATAAATTTCATGATTATACTAATAATACATTTCATGATTATACTAATAAAGTACAAATTATAAATTAATTACACATAAATTGACATGATATATCTCTCATCATGGTAATAAGTATCCAAACTTGGTACATTTTCCATCGCAAGTCTGGTCAACAAAGTTGAGATCTTTATGCAAATCTAAGAAGTAAGAATAAACAGATGAAATCTGCAACCATGAAAAATAATCAAAATTCAAGAAAATTAAATATCAACAAATATACGTAGATGAAACAAAAATATGAAAATCAAATAGGTGACTGTTTATGTTTTAACTATATAATAATATATACCATAAAACCAAACAATTATATGAGTCCACTAACTGAGAATAAAGTTGAATATCAACATATTAAATATAATTATTGACCAATTAATTATTTCTTTAAAAATATTTTTTTCAAAATAGAAAATTAGAGAAAATTAGTTTATTTCACCATAATATTTTCAATATGAAGTTAATAAAGAAAATGATAGGCTCCACCATAATTCAAAGCAAATAAGAATCTAATATTGTAACATTTATTTTACGTAGATGTAGCTTGCTTGCAAGTTTAAATATATGAACAAAAAAAATGAACAATGAAGACAAATAGAAAACAATAATCAAAATATGTAAATACAAACCTCACCATGTGACATTACAATACTCAAATCTCAACAAATATGCATTCTTAAGAGGGGTTCGTAGCCTGCACTTAATCATAATTACGTTTCACTACCTTATACTGGAAAATAAATTATTTGTGGGTGAGAGTGTAAATTTACTGTAACAGTTCACCAAATAGGAAGATAGAGATTAACCATAATATTTATACCAAATTGGTTGAAGACGAAAAGAACATGAATTAGAAGAGAGATTCACGAGGCATAATTTTCTAAGATAGAGAGGATATAAGAGATAACAAGAATTAAACTTCCATGAACCTTTTTATATTTAACAATGGCTGAATTTCAGACGATATATTCCATCTATTGATTGAAAAGATTAATTTATATATAGATTTGGACAATTAATGGTCAATTATAAAATTAAAGGCAATCATTTGATTGATATATAACGGTAGTCTTTTAATCAATATGTTTCAATATTTTCATGTTTTTATATAAATGCAAATTGATTGATTATAACATATAAGGAAAATAACAGTTATATGATTTTATAATTCGAAATTCAATTATATAAAAAATAAATTGCAAGAGAAATTCGGGAATTTAGAAATAAAAAGAATAACAAAGCATGGTGATGCCACATAGGATTGAGAGTTGTTGTGGGCTCTCTAATACGTATCGGTATTTAGAATTATATAGATATATAGATATATAGATGGAGTGGTTATTATAAAAATCATCATTAATCTATAAACAAGGAACTCCTGAAAGTATCTGAATTCGACTGAGTAAGTGTCTGAGTTCGAAAGAATACAAATTCGTTCCTCATGAGATTCGAATCCAGACGTTTGGATCCATCAAGTAAGGTGATGAATTCATCACAGATCTTCACGAATCAAGAACTAAAAATAGTTCTTATTTTATACTTTAAGATTGATTTTTATTTGATCTTATTCCTATATATATATATATATAAGAATTTGTTCATGTATATATAATCCTTAACATATATAAATTAGAACAAAGCATATCCATTAGATTTGAAAATCTAATAATCATTTTTAAGTGTACATCTGAGAGCATCCACTGTGGTTCTCTTATTTTTGTTTTTTTTTTTGGCATGTCAAGTCAACTCAACATTTTCCTCATTTCTTCATCAACTCAAATTTCTTCCACTATAATACTTTCTCATACTTCCTCAGATTTAACTATTCATAGACTTCATAGTCATAAATACCAACTACTTTTACATATTTCATATTTATATATTTTATATATATTTAACTTGAATGAAATTTAATATATATTAATGAATTAGTACTTGTAAATAATATACAATAATTAAAAAATTATAATAATTATGCTAAAAAACATAAAATTCAAATTCTTATTGACCAATAATTTGAATTCCAAAAAAAAAAACAGCATGAGTTGGCAAGGGTCACTTTAAGAATAAATGAAATTGAAAAATAAAACTAAATTTTGTTTTTTTAGAAAACGAATTAAAAGAAAGGGAAAAAAGAAAAAACTGATTTAAAAACAAAAACTAAACAAAAATTAAAAAGCAAAGGAAAAAGCTTAAAACAAAATTTAAATGCAGCAAATTTCCACAACCATCCGCACAGACGGCGCGTGTATTACACGCGCCTATGCTGACCGCGCTGGGGTAGGGGTGGGTCGGTACGGTATACCGAAAATTTTCCGCCGTACCGAAAATTACGGTATGCAAAAATTCATACCGATACCGTACCGAAAAGTTCGGCATACTGAAAGTCGGTATACCGAAAATTACGGTTTGATAAAATTTTATACCGTTACCGTACCGACTTTTACGGTATACCATACCGGACTTCGATATACCGAAATTATCGATTTCATACCGAAAATACCGTATTCATACAAAAAATATCAAAAAATACTGAATTCATACCGTACCGAACTTCAGTATACCGAATTCATACCGAAAATACCGAATTGATATCTAATTTTTCGGTATGTATTGTGATACCGGTATATACCGATATACCGGTATGTTCCGATAAATGGTATGTACCGCGATACGATATATATCTGTATACCGCGGTATCCAAAAAATTGATACCGTTACCGTACCGAAAATTAATGGTACGATATCATATCGTACCAAAAGTTACGGTATACCGAAAATTCGATATTTTCGGTATTTTTTCGGCACGATAAATTCGGTATACCGATTTTTCGGTATTTTATCCCATCCCTAGCTGGGGGCGCTTGCATGTGCACGCGAACGTCCGTCGAGAACTGTGGGGCCCACCTCGATTCTCTCTCTCCCCTAACTTCCTCGCATCTTCATTTTTAGGGATGATCAAACGGGTATTGGATATCGGTTATTATCGAACCGAATCGATACCGATCGATTATCGGTATCCAATAACCGATTAATTCGGTTATTGTATCGGTATCGGTTAGTGGTTTAAGATTAATTTATGTTATCGAGTATACCGATAACCGAATAGATACACTCGAATAGACGAAATTATAATAATTATTAATTTATTATTATTGTTATTATTAAATTATAAATACGTTTAATTAGATTCAAATAATAATTATTATTTATTATTATTATTAAGTTAAAAATTAGTTTAATTAGATTCAAATAATAATAATTATTATTTATTATTATTATTATTAAATTAAAAATTAGTTTAATTAGCCAAATAAGTAAATAAAGAAATTTAATTCGGATAATTTCGGTTATCCAATAACCGAACCGACTAACCGATCGGTTAATTGGATAACCAATTAATCGATCGGTTTCGGTATCGGTTACTGAATTTGAAGAATTTCGGTTTCGATTAACTGAAACCAATCCAATAAGCACCCCTATTCATTTTAACTTCCTCTATCGGAGATGTTATATGTATATTTATGTATATAATCATATATTTGTATATTTATATCATAATTTATATATTGAATTTGAAGCATTCATATTGATTGATCAAATATTGATATTTATCATCATATTTACATTATATATATATATATATATGTATAAATATATATAACTAATTCGATGCATACTTAAAATAATCATTAGATTTTTAAATCTAATGGACATAATTTGTTCTCATTTATGTATGTTAAGGATTGTATGTACATGAACCAATGAGATTACATTTAACGTGAGAACAGAGAACTACAAAAATTCGCTATGGATAAAATAATTCACTATGAGTTTTGATGCATCAACTGGAAAAGTTACTAAATCAAAAATTAAGATTTTCAGTAGAATTCGAATTCCACAAAACACATAACACAAATTTCCGCTATTATTACTTCATTTGCCACCTTCCTCTTTAAACACCCCCTTTTCCTAATTTCAATTGTGATTTTCAACCAATTATTGCATTATATATACATGTGGAATCACATCCCATCCTCACAAATGTATCTTCCATTAATTTCTCGGATTATTCAGTTCGTATACCGTTATTAACAGGTTGCAACTTATTCAACACTCAAGTAAATTGATGTGGGTCGTGATTAGGGTTTAATTTGAGTCACTCCCATGACAGAGCATATGCCAATGATCTACAATTATTCTGATTTTAGGACTAAATGATTTCTCTAGTTTATACTTCATTCGTCCACAATAATTTTATCTCACCATGTGTTAGATAGTGAATGATAATAATGATTTTTTAGTAAATAATGAGTGGTTCTGATGTTGAATAATAAGGAGTGGTGTTTAAAAAAAATGATACACTTTTCGTGGACAGCGAATAAAACAATTTTGATACACTTATCGTGGACGGATGGAGTACTATCTTGGCTATATTATCAATATATTATGCTTGATAAAACCCATAATAGACTGATCTCAAGATAAAGTTGAAATTTTTAATTTTTCAGGATTGAATGTCGAAGTATACATATAGATCTTGACGTGAAAGAAGAAAAAAAATATTTTAGTGATGATTTATACAAGTGGTGGAGTACTAGGTATTTTTTATGTTAAATATCTTCATTTTGAATGTCTTTATAGATTTTGGTTTGTTAGACACAAATTCTAAAATTGTGTAAATCACAAATTCCTAACTTAGCCCTATACATAAATCATATATAATCAAGATTTCAATTGCGAGATAATTAATTTGTTTATAGGAAGAAACGTATGCTTGATGAAAGTACAATGCGACTCTTATCTCATGTAGACCCAACTATGAAATTGTGTAAGAGTGTGATTAGGACACTTTACATGATCAGATATCATGTAAAGCAGTAAATATAGAGCAATTTAGGAGAAATGAACAAGTTGTATATTGATAACATAAAAGACTTCCATATATGTAGGAAGTAGAAAGTTAGGATTATATTATAATGAGTCTAACTAGTATTTTACCTATAATAACAAACTCTAAAAATTATTTTGTTTGGAGCATAAGAGCAACAACAGAGGTCATTAGCTGTGTAGGCTGTATGTGATGTGAAGTCACTCATTTATCTTTTAAGACAAATCATATAAAGGAGAAAACAAAAATTAAAAAAAAAAGCAATTAAAGTACGATGTAGTAGTATATATAGATTAGATTAGGGTGAACAAAAATCCAAAATCGAATATCCGATCCGAACCAAACCGAAATTTAAAATTCGGTTCCGATTTTTCGGATTTTCGGATCGGATCGGATTGAAATTTTTCAAAATTTTGGATTTTCGGATCGGATTGGATATTTTTAATCCGAAAATATCCAAAAATCCGAATTATATATAATTTACATATAAAAAATAATATTTTATTTAAATATTTTAAATTTCATATAAATATATATTAAATTTAATATAAATATATATAAATTAACAAAATTGGTTTCGATTTTCGGTTTTTCGTAATTTGGATTTTTCGATTCGGTTCGGATATTTTTATAAAAAAATTTGGATTTTTGGATATCGGATATTCGGATCGGATTTTTTTCTCTCTCAAAATTCGGATTTTCGGATCGCTCGGATTAGGCAAAAATTCGAACCGAAATCCGAATGCTCACCCCTAGATTAGATTCAAATTCATTACTAATAAACATTGGCTAAATTCATACTTGATATTCGTTAGAAGGAAGGCAGTAGTGTGGTCATAAAAGTTAGAAAAATATCCGTACAAAGCGTCGAAATCAGAACAACAAGCTTAAAAGTAAGTGGATGTTTGACTAAGTTTATTTAGAGAGCTTATAAAATATAATATTTCAAGAGTTCATAAGTTGTCAAAATATTTGGTTAATTGAATTTATAAACTAGAGAAATAATTTTGAGTTAGAGATAAAATTGAATAGATGTAAAGTTGACAGTTTACATATTGGAAATAACGAACAATAGTAAGATTATTTTGGTAAATATATTGTTGCTTATAAGCTTATAAAAAAATAAGTTGGGTTGAAAAAATTATTTATGAGGAATTTATTTCCATAGTTTTTAAACTGTTTATGAGTTTATTTTCTAAATATTTTTCAAAACTTATAAATTTCTAAACAACTTATAAACTATTTGAGAAACTTATCCAAACACCCTAAGAAATTATTGATTTTTCAATCAAAGAGTCATGTTGTAGATATTAAGAGTCATATCTTATTATCATCAAGTATAATTAAGTTGCTAAGAGTCGAGTATTACTCTATAAAAGAGAATATCTTGTGCTCCTTATGCATTCAGAAAAATATATCAAAATATATTTAGAGGAGTAGCTCTTTATTTCCGTTGCGCCAATAAAATTAAACGTCGCAGCGACGGTGTGCTATAAAGTTGGAATCAAGATAGACATACTTAAGTTTAAACAAATTATTTGACTCCTTGTCATTCTACATCTAGCAATAATAAATCTAAAATAAACCTTATGGTAACTTTTTCAATTTTATGAATTTTAAAAGTTGGAATCCAACATTTATACTATTGGAGAAAATTGATAAAATTGAAAATAAGAAACCAACTTCTTCACAAAAAGTTGGCTTCTTTTCTTTTTAATTACTTTTGTCTTTGTATTTATATTTTCCTTTGTTTATATATATAGATATATAATTATTGTATATTATAGTAAAATCTATATAAAATTGATTTTATAGATATATAGTTGGAGAAAAATAAAAAAATTAATAAATTTTAAAAGGTAATATGACAACAATAAAATTGAATTTTATAAATATATAGTTGAGTCACGCTGGTTATGATTTTGATAATAAATTTTGTCGATGGAGTACTGGCGAAAGAAAAGTTCATCCTCATTTGCGCTCCCATTGACCCATGTGTCACAATTATTTTTCCACGAGGAATGAATCTCTGAATTTTTTCATAAGTGGTCCGTGATATTGTCAGATGAATTGAAATACGATTCGAAGCCAATTTATTTGACTGACACGTAGCAAGTTATAAATGTTATAGAGCAGTACACCTGGCCCACACTTGGACTATTCCACATGTTGAATATACATTTTTTTTTTGGTCGAATATTTATCTGATCAACTAAAGTGTAGTCTTCTTGATTAAGAAAAGAATTTAAAGGACAGAGTACGAGCGGTGTTGCAGGGTTCGTGCCAGAGGCGAGACGTCCTTCTAGTCTACCCTTTGATTGGTGGGAGAAAAGCAAAAACACCAAAGATAAAACCACCTTAGATAGACCTTAGTGCTATTCGGTAGTCGTGTAAATTTGGATTCAATTAATTGAATAATTACAATATTGAATCGATTTTTTTTATAAGTTAATTGAATAACTAATTTTAATAGTTTCTGTCGGTATTCAGTTCATTCCATTAATATATTTCAGTTATTGGTATGGGTATCGATATACGATAACTGAATGAGTATATCGATTTAAATATATATCGTGAGAGTCAAATGAGAATAATTTTTTAACTTGGGAATAAACAACAATAAAATTTGTTGTAAAAAAATAAATTTACTATGAAAGTTGATGTATCTGTTGAAAAAGTTATTGAATCAAAAAATTCAAAATTCTCACTCGAGTTCGAATCTCATAAGGGACGGAAATTATAATTTGTTGGTGCAATTCCATTCCCATTTAATACATCAACTTTCATAACTAATTCATATTATTTTAATTCTCATGATAAAATAGTTTTACGTTAACCTATATATATATATATATATATATATATATATATATGAGAGGTTAACGTGAGAACCATTTTATTGTGAACGTGAGAACCAAAACGATGAATTCACGGTGAAAGTTGATGAATCCATGAGAAAATTAATGAATCCAAAAATAGAATTTTCGCCTCATGGGATTCGAACCCGGTGAAAAATTCAATTTTGAATTCATTAACTTTCTCAACGGATTCATCAACTTTCATAACTAATCATTTGATTCTTAGTTTTAGGATAAGAATGGTTCTTATTTGAACCAAACTCTATATATATATATATATATGGGATGGATCAAATGAGAACTCTAAATATTTTGATAAATGAGAACTAATCTTGAACATTGATTTTCGTCCATCTTGCATGTGGTCCATATTTATACTCCTAATTACGACATATTATTTACTGTATTTAAGATTGAAGTTAAAAAAGTAATTTGCTTTTTTTTTTGTAATTGAAAGTGAACTATATATAAGGGAATAGATATACTTATTTATGGAATTAATCTTTTTCTTTTTCTTTCTTTATATTTTCTAGCTATGTGTATAATATGTTCCACTTTTTTGTTCTTTGCGTGCAACCAGTTTTTAACGTTGAAAATTGATGACATCTTCAGATCTGTTTCTGCTGCTTTCATGTGTTATGCATAACTACTTATAATTTATGCATAATAGACCTCCATATTTGCTCAATTTTACGTTGCACTACCAATACATTTCTATGCATAAATACTTACGAGTTATGCACTTTGCTCAATTTCATCAAACACATAATATCTTGTCAACTTAATTCTTCAAAATATTTTCTTTATGTGCACACTATTATAGTGTTTGTGCACGGTCTAAATATATGCACAATTAATTGAGTGAAGTGAAATATTCATTCTTACGATGAAAAACGAAGACATGATATTTGTGCACCCAAAACCTTGTGTTCTTCGCGAATGCCAAGTTAGCTTCAACCAAAAATCAATGCATACGTACCCTTACCGGATGAATAAGATTGCTTATGTTCACAGTTTTATGGTATAGATAGTTGAACGAGATTTCCGGATAAATAATTTTTATATCTTGAATATATTTTCAGATATACATAGATTTTTAAAAGATATTCATCCTTGAGAGAAGAGAGAATGAGATGAAAGAGATTAAAGAGAGAGAATGAAAAAACGTCTCCTGTAATTAAGGGATGATGGATGAGGTAAATTCAAAATTGACTACTTCACCCTTAAAGACTAAAAAATAGTCATAATTTGATTGATTAGGAGAATACACGTCATTATGCATAAATTAAATCTTGACCATTAATCAATACATGATCTAAGGTCTTAATTAGTTCTTATCTTAGGGATGATTCTCTCTATAACCAACCCATATATATTTCAAATAAGAATCATTTCTAAACTAAGAACAGAGAACATAGAATCAAGTACTTTCAAATAGGAATCATTTCTAAAGTGTGAAATTTGAGACATCCGTCAAAAAGTTCTCGATCCAACAAAATGGAAGTTTCACCGGTTCGAATCTGAATGAATGAAAATGTTATTTTGTGAACGCAGAACTTTTCTACATATGCATCAACTTTAATTACGAATGGATCATTTTACGGTTCTCTGTTCTCATTTTAAATGTATTTATTATTATTATTATTATTATTATTATTATTATTATTATTATTATTATTATTATTATTATATAAATCTTTATATATAATTATTAAAAGTTAGTATTTAGTTAATCAAAAATCAATTAGTCAAACCTATCGATTTTTTGATTAACCGAATATCCAATTGGTTCGATTATTGATAAGTCAATAATCATTTTTCAAATTGGTTAACCGAATTTTTGGTTCGATTAATTGAAACTAAATTGATTTCCCCCAATTAATCTAAATTGATTTCCCCCCTACTCTTCGAATGGGATCTGTAGCCCTGCTAAAGTTGAAGTAAAGCAATACAAAAATTTCAATGCGGGTGTCCGCACAATGTGGATTGTGGAGTGCTCTAAAAATATCAATTATTATAAAAAAATATTATTTATTTTTAATCTATAACTAAAAATTATTATTCATATAGAATAGTATTATTATTTGCACTGAAATATCAATATCTACTGGATTTAAAAAAAAATCAGGGATATAATAGTAATTTTATATTTAATAATTAAAATAAAGAAAATAATATTTATGTATATACTTCTTTCTCACAGAAACACAAAAGCTCTGCCATCTTCTCTCCCGTAGGCTTGCTGCGTTTCTCTCACGTCTCACCAGTCATCGGTCGCCAGTCGACACCGTATCTCTCTTGCCGTCAATTCTCCATCATCTATTTCTCCGTCGTCTGTTTCTCCGCTAGCCCAAAGAGTGCAGTCGAAGTTCCTTAATTCAACTCCCCAAATTCAATTTTGAAGTAAGCATAATTTTTCATTTGCAAAATAACTTATAAATTCTTTTCTCACACTCTCGTTTTTAGTATTATAGTTGATTTAGGATGTGGAGTTTTTGATAGTTTTAGTATTGTAGTGTGAGATAGTTTTAGTATTGTAATTGATTCTCATCTGTACTTTCTGCAAACCTGCTCTCTCATCTTTACAAGGAAGAGGAATATCACTGGCACATACATATATTTAATTTTGAATATTCTTGTAATAGTAATGTGAATTGATTTGCAGACGAATGGGGATTGGATTGAAACTAGTGTGCCAAATAGAGGAATGGTTCGTCGATAACTTGTAATAAACAATCTTAGACTGTTGTATAACTCTAATAATCAATCTTAGACTCTCTAGACTCTAATAATCAAAACCTTCATTTTAACCACAGATTTATTTCCACATAAAATAGCTCTAGCCTTCTGGGTTAATCCTTGGGATTGAGTATGTGGTAAATAAAATGATCGATTAGATGATAGTTGCCTTCTTGCTTTAAGCCATAAGATGGAACTATATGATTATAGCATAAGCTGCTCTGATAATTATAATGTATTACAAGTGACACTATGACTGAAGATCAATGTCAACATTTTTGCTATAAGTACTGAAAAGACTTGTGAAATAAAGGATTAGAAAATAAAAAATTGCATTTTACGCATGACTTTCTTCTATATGCTAAATGCATATATAGTACAAGTTTATATTTTCTTCCAAAGAATCCCAACTTATATAGCAAAAGTATTCAAATAGTATATTTTCTTAAAATAAGTGTGCAGTAGCCTTGATTACATGATTTTGTTAGTTAATAAAAGTCAAGTATCATTGAAATTCTTTTTATATACTTATTATTTCTTAATTTGGATTTAACTTTTTAAAACTTTTACTGATAATTTTTCTTCTTTTAATTATTGCTTTCATTTAAATGATTCATAGGCTTTTAATAGCTCTAATTTCAGCTTTATGTTATTTGATTATTGTAAAAGTTTTAGACAAATTTAGAAGAATGAAAACTAGACCTTACTTTGAATTTGATTGTTATTTTTAGATAAATGAAACGATTTTATAAGAGAGCATCGCCTATTGTGGATGTCCCATCCTCACCAGTTAATGGACCTAATCTTGTCCAAGTACAACCTCAAAGAATGAAAGCATCATTGAAAGAAATGGATATTGAAGTCGACTTAGAAAATCTTCCAAGTGATCTAGGACTACGACCAGACATAATGAGCTATCCAGCCAATATAATTGAGCAGGTTCGGAGAACTTACTCATTAAAAGGTCAATGTCAACCACGTAATCATGATTTTTCTCAAAGAGTTGAAGGAAATCGAAACGAAAATTTGTTCCATTTTGGTTTGATGAATTCAAGACTTGGTTAGAATATAGCATTGCAAAAGATGCGACATTTTGTTTGCCTTGTTATCTTTTTCATCGGGACATAGTGAAAAGGACATGATACTTTTAGATCCGGAGGGTTTTATTCTTGGCGCAAAAGAAAGATTGAGATATCATGTTGGAGACCACAATAGTCATCATAATGCATGTCGCATGGCATGCGAATATTTGATGAATCAAGCCCAACACATTGAAGTGTCTCTTGCTAGAGTATCAAAACAATCTAAACTTGATTATCGTTGTAGATTGAATACATCAATTATTTGTCTTCGCTATCTTATTATGCAATGATTAGCTTTTCGAGGACATGATGAGTCGGAAGAATCCTTGAATCAAGGAAATTTTATCGAGCTTCTAAAAGTGGTTGCTTCTTGTAATGAAGAGATATCTAATGTTGTTCTGAAAAATGCTCTAAACAACCTCAAGCTTACATCATCGAAGATCCAAAAGGATATCATAAACGTAGTTGCAGTTGAGACAACAAAAGCTATCATTATGGATATTGGAGATGATTTTTTCTCCATACTAGTCGATGAGTGTCGAGATGTATCTGTCAAAGAGCAAATGGGTGTTGTTATACGTTATGTGAATAAGAAAGGATGTGTCATTGAACGTTTTTTTGGGTCTTGTGCATGTTAGCGACACATTTGCAACTTCACTTCAGAAGGCTATTGATTCGTTGTTATCTACTCATGGCTTGAGCATTTCCAGTTTGAGGGGTCAAGGATATGATGGTGCAAGCAATATGAAAGGTGAATTTAAGGGGTTGAAGAGTTTGATACTCAAGAGGAATCCTAATGCTTATTATGTTCATTGTTTTGCCCATCAACTTCAACTCACAATTATTGCAGTTGCTAAAAAGCATACAAGTATTGGATCATTTTTCAATGTTGTCATGCGTTTATGCAATGTTGTTTGAGCTTCTTGTAATCGTAGAGATATGCTTCGAGAGAGCCAAAGAGAGAAGATTATTGAAGGAATTGCAAATGATGAAATTAAAACCGGGAGGGGATTGACTCAAGAGATGGCATTGAAGCGATCCAAGGATACTCGTTGGAGTTCTCATTATGGTACTCTCATCAACTTGATGATTTTATTTTCTTCTATCAACGATATTCTTGTGTATATCGAAGAAAATGGTAATGATGATGCACAGAGGGCTGATGCCATTGATTTGTTTGAAGTTATGAATATGTTTGAATTTGTCTTTGTGTTATATCTTATGAGACAACTCTTAGGGATCACACATGAACTATCTCAAGTGCTACAAAAGAAGGATCAAGATATTGTTAATGCAATGAATCTTGTTAAGGTAGCAAAAAAGCGTTTGCAAGCAATGAGAGATAATAACTGGGATATTTTGGTAACTGAAGTTTCTAACTTTTGTAGCACAAATGAGATAATTGTGCTAGATATGGAAAATGAATATGCAAATGAGGAAGAGGAAGACGTAGAAGTGAGAAATGACAAATCTCCATTATTATCGAGTTGAGCTATTTTATTTTGTGATTGACATGCAAGCTCTAGAGTGAAATTAACGTTTTGATGAAGTCAACACAGAATTACTTTTATGCATGGCATGCTTTGATCCCATAGATTCATTTTCGCATTTGATACTAAGAAGCTACTTCGTCTTGCAAAGTATTATCCATATGAGTATCCCAAGTGGTTTTGTATGAACTTGAAAATCACTTGAGAACTTTATTTTGATATGCGCTTAGATGAAAGATTCTCAAAGGTATCGGTATTGGTGGTCTTACTCAGAGATGGTTTCTACAAGAAAACATGAAGTTTTCCGTTGGTTTATTTATTAGTTAGACTATCATTGGTTTTACTGGGTTCACACTTCTACGATGAAGAGCTTTTTCTACGATGAAGTTCATCAAGAGTGTTTCACGAATCGTATGGGATACAAATTTTTAAATGATTGTTTGATACCTTACATCGAAAAGGATGTATTTGTAAATGTTACTAATGAAGCTATTATGCAACGATTCCAGAAGATGAAGAATAGAAGAGAAATATTATAAGTTTATTGTGTTTAACTTTATTTCATTAATGTTGTGAATGTTGTGATGAAATTTAAATCGTATTGTGATTGAAATTGTTATTTTTTTATTTTAGTTGAAAAATTATTTACTCGGATTTATAAAAGATGGACACCCTAATTAAAAATTCTGGTCCCCACTGTCTACAGAGTCCACCTCCTAAAATAAATATACAGGAAATTACCTCCTCCATCACAAAGCTCATAAAACGTAGCTGCATTATTCCAGCAAAACTTCTCCATCCCACTCTCTCATAACACAACTCAATCAATGGCTTTGGCTGCTATGGCTGCTAGAGACGAAATGTCATCATCTACAGTAGTGGAGTCGGTGCCCAGGATGAATCTCCTCAAAATATCCAAACACCATCGCCAACAAGAGGAAGACGAAGAAGAGCAAGAATCAACTCCTTCAACGACTCATGACGCTCCCATCGTTTCTCCCTACAACGACCGTATTCGGCCTCTGCTGGACACGGTGGACAGGCTGCGCCACCTGAAGATCATGCAGGAAGGCATCCAGCTCCCGACCATCGTGGTCGTCGGCGACCAGTCCTCCGGCAAGTCCAGCGTCCTGAGTCCCTCGCCGGCATCCGCCTCCCCCGCGGCGATGGCATCTGCACCAGAGTCCCTCTCATCATGAGGCTCAAGAATCACCCCAGCCCCGAGCCGCAACTCTCCCTAGAATTCAACGGCAAAACCGTCCAAACCGATGAAGCAAACGTCGTCGACGAAATCATGAACACCACTCAGGAGATTGCCGGGAAGGGGAAGGGGATTTCCAACACCCCCTTGACTCTCGTCGTGAAGAAGAAAGGCGTCCCCGATCTCACCATGATCGATCTCCCCGGAATCACTAGGGTTCCGGTCAAGGGCCAGCCGGAGGATATCTTCGAACAGATTTCAAACATGATAATGAATTACATCACGCCGGAGGAGAGCATAATTTTGAATGTTTTATCAGCCGGCGTTGATTTCCCCACATGTGAGTCGATTCGGATGTCTCAGAGTGTGGACAAAACAGGGCAGCGGACTCTCGCCGTCGTCACCAAGGCTGACAAGTCGCCGGAGGGGCTGCTTGAGAAGATCGTCGCCGACGATGTCAAAATCGGCCTCGGTTATGTCTGCGTCAGGAACCGCATCGGGGATGAGACGTACGAGGAGGCTCGGGATGAAGAGGCCAAGCTCTTTGAGAACAATCGCCTGCTTTCGAGGATTGATAAGTCCATTGTTGGGATTCCTGCTTTGGCAGAGAGGTTGACCAAGATTCAGGCCAACATTATCGTCAAATGCTTGCCTGAGATCGTGCGCAAGATCAACGAGAAACTCTCGGCCAACGTCGAAGAGTTGAATAAAATGCCCAAGCATTTGAATTCCCTTGGTGAAGCAATGACTGCTTTAATGAATATTCTAGGTTCTGCTAGAGAATCTTTGAGTATCCTGCTGTTGATGAGTATCCTGCTGTTGATGATATGCATGCTACTGCCAGACTAGCTGAAATGCTCAACAAATTCTCCGAGGAGCTGCGCTCTGCAAAATCCGATACCGACCAGAATTTCTTGGTCGATGAGATGAAGGCTCTGGAGGAAAGCCGATCAGTCGGCCTTCCGAATTTTATTCCTAAATCCGCATTCCATACTCTGCTGGCGAAGAAGGTGAAGGAGATATCTTTGACGCCCTTTGATTGCGTAGAGAAGATATGGACTTACATACAGAGTGTGGTGATCTCCGTCTTGGTGCAGCACTGCGAGAACTACCCTCAGCTCATCTCCTGCACCAGACGAGCCGTGCAGAATCTCATCTCCAGGAAGAAGCAGCAGTCAGTTGAATGGATAACCGACCTCGTGGAGATGGAGAAGCTCTCAGACTACACCTGCAATCCCGAATACAGCGCTTCCTGGAACAAGCTCATGTCAGTGCAGGGCGAATTCATGCAGCGTATTCGCAATAATTACCAGTTTGCAGACATTGGCAGATTCGGAGAAGTCAACATTGTTCATCTGCGGAGCCTCGTCTCCGACGTGGTGCAGGAGGCGTATGATCTGAAGATGAGGATGGCGGCGTATTGGGACATAGTGACGAGGAGGATGGTGGATAACATGGTGCTGCACTTGCTGTACAGCATTCAGAAGCTGGTGAACAAAGAGATGCAGAAGGAGATCATCGATGAGTTGATGGGGCCTCAGGGGAATGGGTTGGAGAGGATGCTGGAGGAGCTGCCGTTGGTGCCGGAGAAGAGGAAGAAGCTGCACAGCAGCATCAGCTTGCTCAAGCAGTCTAAGGATGTTGTTGCCAATATCATAGATAAGATTACTGTCGATTTCGACTGAGTGTGGATGTAATGATATCTAAATAATTACCATGATATGCTTCTCTTTCCTTAGGCTCAATGTGAGCGATAGCGTTATCTATATAATTAGTATGGTATGCTTGTCTTTCCTACGGCTCAGTGTGAGCGATGTCTATGTATTTAGTTTGCCTTAGGCTCAATGTGAGCGATTCTATATACTAGTATGGTATGCTTGTTTTCCCTTAGGCTCAATCTGACTCTTTGTGTCAATGCCATTCTATATGTTTTTCAGTAATTTTTGTTGATCTTTGGAGTGGTTGGGATTGCAGTTGCTAGCTACTTGCATCGTTGCACACATATATCTCAATTCTTGTTAGGAAGATTAGTGACACCATAACAAGTAACACCAAAATCAGAGGTTACTTGTTTAGGCCATGGCACATATTAAAATAAGTTGTCAATTAGCATTTACTTTAAATCTTCAATTTTTAATTCACCAGTTAACAATGATACCTTCAATTTGCCCCATTAATTTATTATTACTGGAGTAAACTATTCATATTCTTGCATTTAATAGAACATATACAATTAAATAACAAATTAATGTATTCTTGTAATTTAATACAATCAAACAAACATAATATGAATATCTTATTTAGTAAAACTGACGTGTAGTCCAATAAACAGAACCGCTCTCCTATCCACAATGGGCACAACTTAACGTGCTCACTAGTCACTACTGATGAGGCGATGCCCAAGCCCTAATCGTTTCACGAAATCAATATATAATGGCAGAATATATTCTCATCACCTCATTCATCCACAATCCTATGTAGCAATCTCACAAATTTACATTTTTAATTTTCTAAATTTCACATTTTTATAAAATGAATGAAAATATGTAAAAATATGTTTATCTCTAAAAAAATGCATATCATCATCAAATCAATTTTCAATGAAAACATACAAAGTTAACGAAAATAGTGAAATCTTAAGTTGGTAACATGATTAAGTTGATTAATTGCATTTCTCTTATGGAAATCGTGTGTTCAAATCTTTCTTGGAGCAAAAATGTGCAATTTTGTGTGTGTGTGTTGGCTTAGTGGTAGAGTAGTTAATGTCTGAGGTCAAAGGTCTCGAGTTCAAGTCCACGTGACCTTTAAATTTTTGTATTTAATTGATAAAAAAAAAGAAAATAGTGAAATCGATGTCTATATTATATATATATATATATATATATATATATATATATATATAGAGAGAGAGAGAGAGAGAGAGAGAGAGAGTGGTTATGTGTGGACACTCCTTATAGTGTAAACATGAGGACAAATATCAATAATTGATAAATCAATATGGACGCTTCATCTTCAATGCACAAATTATGATACAAATGCACAATTATATGCAGAAATGTACATATAATTAATTCAGATGCATACTAAAAAAATAACTGTGTGATTTCTAAATCTAATGGACATGATTTGTTATAATTTATGTATGTTAAGTATTGTATGTACATAAATCAATTATCGTGCGTGCGTGTTTACTGTGTTAGAAATTCGAATCAAAAGGTATCTGAATTATATCATACACCAAACTGAAAGGTAATTATATATTTGAATTCGAATTTTTTGTCACTACTGACTTTCTATATGGTTCCATTGAATATTTGGACTACAACGGAAGTCGATGATTGACTATACACATCACTTAATTATATGCAGACATTTATATTTTTCTTCAGTGCAAATAATATTTCTCTTCCATAGAGATGATACTTTATAATTACAGATTAAAAATAAATGATAGTTTTATTAGTGTAAATAATATTTTTTAAGAACAAATAATACTTCTCACTACAAAAATACAGCCGATCAGCGACGGATTAGCGACGGTCAAAATACGGGTCGTGAATCAGCGACGGATTAGAGACGGAATAAAAAGGAATTTTTTTTACGACGGATCAGCGACGTAACATGGCGGGAATTTCTCGCGCGAACTGGTAACGACGGCATACCCGTCGCTATTTCGTCGTTATATTTCACGACGGACACTATCCGTCGTTAAAATTAATTTTTTTTGTTATTTTTTATTGGATTAACCATAGTCCGTCGCTAATCCGTCGTTAAATAATCGGATTATTTTTACTTTTTATTTATTTATTTTAACGACGGACAAAATCCGTCGTTAATTTTAGCGACGAAATTTCCGTCGTAAAGTAGTCGCTTTACAGTCCGTCGTTATATTAAAATGTTTTTATTTTTTTATATTCTATACGTAAATTAACGACGGATATGTGTCCGTCGTTAAAGTCATTCTCGTTAAGACCTTGATTCCGTCGTTAATCCGTCGTTATAGGTTTTAAATATAACGACGGATATTTCCGCCGCTAATCCGCCGCTAAAAGTTTAATAATGACGGGCTTTCTTCCCATTTCATATCTCGAACCTAAAACCTCCCTCCCTCCACCCTCCTTCCCACTTTAACCCCGCTGCCGCCTTCTGCCCGGCCACCGCCGCCGCCGCGACACCCACCCCACCTCGCGACCCTCCTCACCCTCACGACACCCACCCCACCCCCACCATGCCCCACCCCACCCCCCCTGCCCGTGCCGCGACACCGCCACCGCCTCGCCCGTTGTCGCCCACCCCGACCCCATCCCGCCCCCCAGCCCCGCCCCACACCACCACCCCACCCCACAACGCTCGCTGCCACCGCCGCCGCCGCCGCGCCCGCCCGCCTCCCTCCCTCGCCTGCCCCTGCCCGCCCGCCCCTACCGTCCGTCTGTGGTTGGGATCAAATTTTTATTTATATTTCAATTTTTTATTTTGTTATATATTTGTTGATTTTGTTGAAAATATTGTATAAGATGCATTTAATTGATAGTGAAAATTGTTATATGATGTATTGAATTGATAGTGAAAATATTGTATATGATGCATTGAATTGATAGTGAAAATTGAATTGAGTTTACCGAATTGATAGTGAAAATGATGCTGATTCATTGAATGTTAGTCTTGTGATTTGGGCTTGTGAAATTGATAAGCTTAGATGTGAATTTGGATGATAAATTCATCGTTTCGTGAGTTAATCAGACGTATATGTGGTGTTTGATAAAAATGTTTGCGAGAAATTGATAAGCTTGGTGTGAATATGTTTAGCTTGGATGTGAATTGGGATGATAAATTCATCATTTCGTGAGATGTTTTGAGTTGTTAAGTGTATAATTAGGCATATGGTGATGATTTGGTGAAATTTGGATGAGTTTGGTTTAATTGGGAATCAAATGGCGATTTATTTTATAAAACTTATTCTGCCGAAATTTTGTTAGAATTGTTATATGAATAAGATGTTTTATAAGTGTCTTTTGCTCATTTCATGCTTAATTAGTTTAAGGTCAAGTATATGAATAAGATGTTTTCAGTTGTATGGTGATGATTTGGTGAAGTATTATATAGAAACACGGATTTCGGTTGCATGATAGGAATGAAACGGCGATTAATTTTATAAAACTTACTCACGAAATTTTGTTAGAATAAGATGTTTTATAAGTAAGATTTGCTCACTTCATGCTTAGGTTAAGGTTAAATATATGAAACTTGAATTAGGGTTTATGTTGCTTCGAGATAACTAACCAATAATTATAAGTAAGATTTGCTCACTCCACTCAATAAATTTATGAGTGTATAATTAGTCTATATTGTACAACTTATGTTGAACATGTTTAATTAATTATTTATAATTAGGAGCTTGAAGAATGAATGACAATCGTGAGTGGATGTATAAGAGGTTTAGTTCGGTTGGTGGATTAAATATCAATTTCGAGATGGACTTGAAAGTTTTATTGAATTCGCTAGTGCTCGCTTTTATTCGCGGATGGAGAGAAATCAAGTGTCCGTAAAGAAGTGTAAGAATACACCTTATCGGAAGAAAGATATTGTGCGATATCACTTATCAAAATTTGGATTTGTTCCAAATTATCACACATGGATATTTCAAGGAGACAACCACAAGTAGGGACAATGTTGTGGATTCGGATGTTAACCGTCAACCAAATACGTATCATACGATGGTAGTAGATCTGCTGGTCCACAGCTCAACTTTGACGAAATCGAAGAGGAGCCAAATTCGATGCACAAAAATTTTACGATATGTTGAATCTTGCCGATAAACCTCTGTGGCGGGTTACTCGGATCACACACGCTTTCATTTGTGGCTCGACTTACGAGTTGGAAGCGAGAAACAACATTATCGAGAAGGTTTTGATCAAATATCGAATCGATGAAAGGTCGATCCAGATGGAAATTGCGTGCTGATGACTTCTACAAAGACGAAGAGATTGTTGCGTGGCATGGGGTTGCCGTACACAAAATTGATTGTTGTCCATTTAATTGCATGATTTATTGGCGCGAAGATTCTCGAATCGACGAGCTACAAATTCGTAACCATCCTCGTTTCAAGAGAAATACTGAAATGGTGGAAGTCGACGAAAGCACAAGTAACATATAAAAGATGTATTATTTTCCTCTAACTCCTCGACTACGAGATTGTATACATCCAATGCTACAATGGAAAATATGCGTTGGCATGCATCGTCGGTCGATGATGGAGTCATCGTCATCCGCGACTCAATTGCATGGAAACATTTGAACACTAAGTTTCCTTATTTGCATCGAAATTGTAACGTGCGATTGGGACTCTTAATCGACGGTTTCGACTATTCGGTCAATCGAAAGCAATATTCATCATGGCCCGTTATACTGACCCCTTATAATCTTCCCCCGTGGCTGTGTATGAAGGAGCAATACATGTTTCTTACGATCTTAGTGCCCGGACCGCGTAATCCGAAGGAGAAGATTGATGTGTTCTTGCAACCATTGATAGCAGAGTTAATAGATTTGTGGGATGACGGCGTTCTTACTTATGATGTATCGTTGAAGCGAAATTTTCAAATGCACGTTGCATTACTTTGGACAATTAGTGACTTCCCTGCATACTCTATGTTGTTTGGATGAAATACAATGGAAGATTAGCTTGTCCGCACCGCATGGAGTATACCGATGCTTTACTTTAGCTAAAAGTGGTAGCGATCATGGTTTGATAACCATCGTAAATTTCTAGCTCCTAATCACCCATTTCAAGGGATCAAGAGGTTTCAGAAAGAACACGATGATTACTAACGATCCACCGTAAGCGCGATCGGAGATGAACTTACATCACTAATTATGGGTATGGGACTAGTCTCCGTAATGTAGATTGGCGGTGATGAAATAAATAGCGAGAATATCCAAGCGGTTTGAACGGATGGAAGAAAATAAGTATTTTCGGGATCTACCTTCTCGAGTTCTCTTTTGATTCGCATAATTTGGATGTCATGCACATAGAAAAGAATGTGTTCGATAATGTCTTCAACACGGTCATGAATGTCCAAGGAAGACAAAAGATACGAGCAAATCTAGAGAAGAACTTAATTTATATGCTATGCACTGTAGTTAACGATGAATGAATCAACAGAAAATATCCAAAGGCTTCTTATACACTTGACAATCGTGAGAAAAAGTCTTATGTGAGTGGGTAAGAGGTTTAAGATTTCCATGGGTGCGTTTGAACATGGGTAGATGTGTAGACATGACAAAACCAAGATGTTTGGGATGAAGAGTCATGATCATCACATTTTCATGCAAAAATTCTACCGATCAGATTTCGCGAACTTCTCCCACCCAATGTTTGGAAAGTCAGTAATGTAATTATCTTTATTCTTCAAAGATTTAACTTCTCGAAACATAGGGCTTGATGATCCGTGCGGGCTCCAAGAAAATATTCCGATGATTTTATGCAAGCTTGAGCGCATTTTTCCCCTAGTTTCTTCGACTCCACGGAACATCTTCCGGTTCATCTAGTCGATGAAGCCCGTATTGCGAGGCTTGTTTAATACCGATGGATGTATCCATTTGAAAGGTACTTGCTCGTACATTATCACACACACACACACACACACACACATATATATATATATATATATATATATATATATATATATAGGGGTTGATTATGGTGAAAAGCTCCTTAATGTACGAAAATAAGAATAGTAGCACATATTTCATATTTGTGTAGCACAATCAAATTACTATATTGCACATGTTAGTTTAGCACATATTTCATCAATTCGTAGCACATATGCTAAATATATTAGTTTAGCACATCTTTCATCGCACGTAACACAAGAAGAGTTATAGTGTTGCACAATAATCGATTAGCACACAAAACACAAAACTGTAGCACAATTCGAAAATTAAATCTCAACCATTGATATAGCAAATCAAAGGCGGATTCATTCCTATTTCCTACCAAATTATTCATTCCTACCGATCCATCTCCTATATATATATATATATATATATATATACACATATATATAAGAACAACGTTCTAAATTTTAGATACTTACGTAAGTTGAAGAACAACGTACGAAATAAAGCCAGGGTTGAGGGTTCTATCTGCAATGCTTACTTAGTAGAAGAAGCATCGACATTTTGCTCGTATTATTTTGATGATCACATAAGGACGAAGTTCAGAGATTTGCATCATGGTCAAGCGGAGATTAGGCACGAAGACTAGCTAGATATGCTTCAAATCTTCAAGAAATATGGCAGACATTTTGGAAATATGTCAACGAGATATTTGGATAGGAGAGAATGTGACGCTGCTCGTTTATACGTGTTGCTCAACTGTGTTGAAGTTGCAGACATTTACATGGCGTAAGTGTCGTGTTTTTCTTAGAATTCATTGTTAATTATTATTATTATTATTATTATTGTTATTATTAACTAGGCTCGTAAATATATGTTGATGTAGTTTATTCATCGAAGATGTGAAAAGATCAAATCCACAGATCTCTAGCTCTGATATTCAAAGGTCGATTGAAAGAGGCTTCCGCTTTGGTTTGAGGCATATGTGAGTGTTCGATGATTATTAGTAGAAAATATTTAATATGTACGCTTGTCATTCTAATCGCTTTTTTTTACTAATAATAGGTCAAAGATCATACTAACAACATTGTGAATCCGCTCATATTGTCTCTTGCCAAAGGACCTTCACTCTAATTAAGACGCACCTGGGTATTATATAAATGGTTACAAATTTCACACATTAGAACATGGATCACAAAGATCAACTATGAATAGTGGAGTGTGCATTAAAGGTGAAACTTATGGCACATACGCAAGAACTCGATTTTTATGGTCGATTATTGGAGGTTTGTGAGTTGGAATATCCTGGCTACCAACGAAGACCACAACATTGTTTAGACGCGAGTGGTTTGATCCTTCACGATTGGGGTTATCAATGAAGGGAAAACATATGTTAACCCTCGCCCCGAGGATCCATCTTGGGTGTTTAATTCACCATACATTGATTATAAACCTAGCATGCGTCTATATAATTAATCGCAACACGTAGGGGTTTACACGTGTTTACCTTTGGATCTGTCGAGGTGGATCGAACGGGACGAACGGATCGAATGGTCGAGACTCGTGCTTTGACCTTCTGGACTGTATCTCGGATGCCCAATCTCCAACGTCGAGTGAGGACGATCTATGGAGAATGCTTCGGAAAATCACCCTTTGCTCTCTTCAATAAAACTCACGAAAATTTTCTCTCTCAAGCACTATGAGATGGCCGAAAATCTTGTGGTTAATATGTGAGCATTAACCTAGACTTTATCTCATACCTTATATTTATAATGCACTACCTTAATCCCATATGGAAATTACCATAATCCTATATGGAAATTACCATAATCCTATATGGAATATTACCATAATCTTAGGATTATTTCCATACTTTCAGGATTATTTCCATACTCGTGATTATTACCATAATCTTATATGGAAAGGATCTATGCATATACCATAAATATAATAATATCCTTGTGGGATAAAGAGAATAAAATCTTACCATTGGGAGCATGAGGGTGCCGATTTTCCTTGGCTACGGGCCCGGATGGGCCAGCCCAAGGATCAAATGCAAGGAATAAAGATGGGCCTCAAATAAATTAATTATCTTATGTTCATTAAAACATAAATTAATTTATAAACATTCGATCATGCCACTAGAGAAAGAATGTTGACTTACCCCTTTATTACCGAAGTTGAGTCGGGCTTGCACTTAGACATTACGAATCCCCGTATTTAAGATATCGAACGTCCATTAATCATTTCTAGCAATCTGACTACTTAAAACGATTAATAACTTCATTTCCTTAAGTAGTACCACTCAACCTTATTATTGTACTTGAGCTAACTCAACCTGCAGGGTTTAGTACAATAAACCTTTTGAGCTCCTTAAGGGACGCCATCATCCTAAACGGATGCGGTGACTCGACAGATAACTAGCGTGACATACAAGATCGCCACCACCCAAGATGCGGAGAATCTGGGTTAGAACATATAACCTCACTCATAACAAGTCAAAGTGATGGTCGCGAACTCATACTCACCTAATACCTTATCGAGGTTTAGATCATCGTAAGTCACCGAGATCTTGGTTCTTCACGACGGTCGAAAGAAGAACACATCTCACCGTGATCCTTCAATACGTCGAGACGCATCAAGATAGACAAGCAACTAAGTCAAGTCACTTCTTATCTATATCTGCAGCCTAAACCGACAACTCGTCCTTAAGTCGCCTCACCGTGAAACTTTTATATCTCATTAAGCTTGACCAATCATACGGACTTCGTGATCTTCTACACACCGTATGATCTAACTTATATATGAGATAAGGGGACACGATATATGCAATCAAGTATTCAAATCGGATAGGAGATTGTAATAGTGGTAGCAGGAAACATTGTATACAAGCTCAACCAAACCGCTTTCAAGATACAAATCCAACAATCTCCCACTTATACTAAAGCAAACTTTTAGTATACAATGTGTCTTTCTACTAGCTATTACAAACAACCATCACTTTGCTTCTCCCACTTATACAAAAGTTTCCTTTCTAAGTGGGTGCCATCAAGCGCAATCCAAGTCCTCTAACGTGTCCATCGTAGACTTTTGCGGCGGGCTCTTCGTGAATGGATCCGCTAGATTTTCCGTCGTATCAATCTTTTCAATCAACACGTCACCTCGCCTAACGATTTCTCGTATGACATGGTACTTTCTCTATGTGTTTGGTCGCCTTGTGGGTCCGTGGTTCCTTCGAGTTTGCCACATCGCACCGAGTTATCACAAGAAACTATGATACTCTTGGGCAAACCAGTACCACATCTAGATCCATGAGGTAGTTCTTGAACCATACAGCCTCCTTAGAAGCCTCCAAGCGGCAACATATTCGCTTCCATGGTAGAGTCCGCAATGCATCATTGCTTTGCACTCCGCCAGATACGGCTCCACCTCCCAAGGTAAACACATAGCCCGAGGTTGACTTTTTCTCATCACGGTCGGCTTGAAATCCGAGTCTCAGATAACCCAAAGGCATTAGACTATCCGCATGGTAAACTAGCCTATAATCTCGAGTCCTTTTCGGTACTTGAGTATATGCTTCTCATAGTCCAATGAGCTTGTCCAGGTTAGATCGATATCTAGCTACTATGCCTACCGCATAGCGATATCGGCCTCGTGCATAAGCATTGCGTACATGAGACTTCCTACGGCGAAGCGTAAGGAACTTGTCTCATTTCCTCTATCTCCTGCGATCATGGGTGATGCATTTTAGATAAAGGAATGCCATGTCCGAAAGGTAGCAATCCTTTCTTGGCGGTCCGCATACTAAAACGAGTAATCACAAGATCAATGTAAGGCGCCCGAGATAAGCTCAACATTTTCTTCTTGCGATCTCGGTAAACCTTGATCCCAAGAATGTACAGCTGCATCTCCTAAGTCTTTCATTTGAAACGATCGGATAGCCAACTCTTTACGCCCGATATGACTTCACGTTGTTGCCAACTAGAAGGATGTCATCTACATAAAGTGCAAGAAATACCACATCACCGTTGACATCTAACCGATACACACAACTCTCGCTAGGCGGTGGGTAAATCCATAGGACTTTACTACCTCGTCAAAGCATAAGTTCCATGATCGGAGGCTCGCTTAAGCCCATAAATGGACTTCTTAAGCTTCCATACTAGATGCTCTTCACCCTTTACCACATAACCTTCGTTCTTGCATATAGATGTCTCTACCTTCCTCAAGGTAACCGTTTAGAAAAGCGGTTTTAACATCCATTTGCCAAACCTCTAGGTTCAGTGGGCTGCTATGGCTAGAAGAATTCGATGGACTTGAGCATTGCTACAGTGAAAAGGTCTCATCGAAATCGATGCCCTCAATCACTGAGTGTACCTTTCGCCACAAGCACGGCTTAAAAGTCAAACCTCTCCATCGTAATCTCTTCCTCAGATATCCACTTACTACCTATGGCTTCCTTGCCATCCGGTAGAGGTGTCTTTCATATACATCCATAGCCGTTATGGACTCCATTTCTAAGTCCATAGCGGTGTGCCATCTTGCATCAATATCTTGTATCGCCTCCTTGTATGTCCATGGGTCGATTATTGCATGTTCGTCTGCTGGGACTAAATCCAAGATTCACCCACGAACATAAATCGCTCGGGTTGACGAACAACCTCCCACTACGACGAGGTTCTCACAGCACTATGGCAGCGGTGGGTGCAGATACTTGTGGTTCTCTAACTTGCATAACTTGTTGTGTAGGTACCACTTGCGGTCGGTATCTCCAAGGAACTCGACCCACTTCAATTTCTTGAAGTATCGGTGTCGATCCTCCCACTAGACTCGACATCTCGTCTGCTTTCGCCTAATCGGTGGTGGAATACGATCATCTTCTAATTCTTGAAGAATGATTTCAACTTTGGACTTATGATTTTCATATAATCATCTTCTAAGAATCGGGCATTAGTACTAATAATGACCTTCCGATCCTTAGACTATAGAATAAACCACCTTTCGCTCCTCTAGGATAGCCAATAAACGACCTTGCGTCGGATCTAGCCTCCAACTTGTCGACCTTTTGTTCAAAGACATGTGTTTGATCGCCCATATCCTTATGTGGCTTAAAGCGGGCTTGCCCAAACCACAACTCGAAAGGGTCTTTTCGACCGACTTGGGCGGTACTAGATTTAGCAAGTATGCCGCCGTCTCTAAGGCATATCCCCGAACGAAATAGGCAATGTAGCATAACTCATCATAGATCTAACCATTTCCAAAAGAGTCCTATTTCTTCGCTCGACACACAATTTTGTTGTGGTGTGCGGTGAAGTCTTGCTGGGATGTAATCCCACACTTCACTAGATAGTCCATAAACTCGTTATCGAGGTATTCGCCACCGCGATCGGACCGCAGATGACTTGATACTCTTACCTAGCTTCGTCTCCACTTCGCCTTAAACTCTTTGAATTTCTCAAAGCATTCGGACTTGCGCGAAGCGGTATATGTATCCGTACTCGAGTAATCGTCAATGAAAGTGACAAAATACTGTATTCCTCCACGAGCTTGTGTGACATCGGTCCACACAGTCGAAATGGACTAACTCCAACATTTCTTTGGCTCTATAACCCTTCGCTTTAAAGGGTCCAGTCGACATCTTACCTTATCTGAGGATTCGCAGATCGGGAGCAGAGTAACCGTGAGATTACCCAACGCTCCATTCTTAGCCGATCTTTGGATCCTATTTAGATTGATGTGACCTAATCTAAGATGCCGAGAAAAGTAGAGTCATCTTCTGAAAACTTTCTCTTTTAGGGTTTGATGTAGATCTGCACATAGTTATAGGTATTATGTTTTGCGAGAAATAGTATAAAGCGAATTATATAAGGTGCCAACACGATAACCGTCATTTCTTATGATAGAAACACCACTATCAAAAATAACGAAATATCCATGAGTAAATAATTTGAAAGCAGAAACAAGGTTCCACCGAAAATCCGGCACATATAAAACGTCTTTCAAAACTAAAGCTGTTGTCCCAAAACATAAAAAACATCTCCAATCGCAATGCTTCGACTTTCGCGCGTTGCCCATGGAGATCGTTATCTCGCCATCAAACAGACTCCCTTGTCGCGGGAACCCCGCAGGTGTAACAAACATGATCGATTTAGCCAGTATCTACTACCCAAGAATGGGTAGAACAAGTCGCTAAACATGTTTCCGTTACTAAAGCAAGCGGCGTACTGAGCCTGAGCATAGGGCACTTGGCCTTCAACGCCCGATCTTACCGCACTGAAGCACTTGCCTTCTCCTTTGGCTTCTTCAAGCCTCGGTGGCAACCATGTTCTTGCTCCCATTACTCCCACTATTTCCTTGCCTCTACCACCTTTGGTACCCCTTTTCTATTTCCATTTTGCGATGAAAATTTTGGGCCCTTAGATGTGCTAGCAAGAGCATGTGCTCCTTTTCCATAACTCCTTCCGCAAAGAACGAGATCATTAAACAACCGACTAAGTGTAAACTCGGTCTTGCTCATGATCGCATTCTGCCGAAAGTTCTCAAAAGACTTGGGCGGTGTATTGAGGATGATATCGACCTTGGCCGCCGTCAATACCTCCTCCCAACCGATCAAGACTATCCATGAGATGAGTCATGTGGGAGACATGTTCATGGACCGAACTTCCTTCTTCCATCTTACACGCCAAGATTTCTCTCATTGTGTGGAAGCGATTTGTTCGATCCGATTGTCAAACTTACTCTCGAGACTTGACCAAATATCGATCGCGTCTACCATCGATGATGTCAGTCTGCAAGCCTTTGGACATCGTAGTCATCATATAGCATTTAGCCATATTGTTTGACTTATTCCAAAGTCCTTGACTCTCTTGCTCATTAGTCGATCGTCGATAAGGCATCGGGTTTAGGAGTAGTGAGAACAAACATGTGTTCTTCACGATAAGAACATATTCCATGTTTCGTTCCACTCGATAAAATTTGGACGGTTAACGGATTTTGTGCGAGCATATTGATAATCGGCGTAAGAGACATATCTGAAACGATAATGTAAAACACATAAGCATACGATCGCAAATAATTCGTAACAATAATATTGTAACCTTTTGATAAAACAATATTAATTGAAACCTCCAATCGCCCAAGGAATCCCACATGCAAGCCACGCGTGTGGACGTTTACACATGAACCCCTCGACCAGACTAAAATATACCTTTTAGTCGTTTAATTTCAATCCATGTCAACTTATCCTTATGACAAATGAAATTAACGATTGGACCTTACTAGACCACATCACTATCGCAAGAAGGGACTTCGCGGGAAGTTGTACTTGAGGTGATGTCTAAGCAATGACCACAATTTTAACAGCAGAAAATGAATTCTTAGAATTGGTATACTCACTCGGACCATACCGCTTCCAATTCAAATTCTTTTGTTATCTCATTTTATATCTATCTCTAGAGAACTTATGAAAATCGCACATGCAAGCCACAGCGTGTGGGCGTTTACACATGAAACTCCCACTTCTCAATAGATTTAAAATGTTTTATTTAGAAATCTCATCTAACAAACTTATGATAAGCAGTCAAGCAAGCCACGTGTGGATGTTTACTCACGGTCGTCTCACTTTGTTTAGAGATCAAAAGTGGAGGTCTTGACATTTTAATTTGAAAAATTAATTTGTCGGGTTGCTTGCTTAGTCTTTTTATTCAAAGGTTTGTCCATGCGGATCACGTAATCCTAGCATGTTTTCTATAGAACTCAACATGTAAAACATGCTCGCGAATTCTAAAATATGCTTGATAAACGCGATAAACCTAGCATGCTTACTATGCGCATCCAATTCGTAAAACACTTAAAGGTTTGTCAACGTAATATAAACATACATAGCATGCTACTGCATAATTTAAACATCCACGACATGCATATGAGCGATAAAAATAAAATAAAACGTTCATCGCGCCCAATCGTGAAACACCGCACATTTAAATCTAATCTATTACATAGATTTACAAAGTGCAATTAAACTTGAACGAGCCTCGCGTGCGACGGGCACGGACCGGATTCAACAAATGGGCCTCGCGTGCGGGCACGGACCGGAAAATCTGAAAAGCAGTGCGGGCGGGTCGGCCCAATCTCTTTGGCCGGCGCCGCTAGGGCGAAACCCACCGCGCCCGACCTCTTGTCGCGGCGTACTCGCGTGTCCCCGCGGGCTACCTCGCGGTCACTAAAGCGACCGCGACCGAAAGCGAACATGCGTGGTCACCGCCCGGCGCCGAACGTCCGCCGAGACGTCGTCGCCCGGCGCCGTACCTCGCGACCGCGAGTGCGCTTTCGCTGCGCCGGGTTTCGCGCGCGAACGCCCGTCGCCGCCGGCGCGCCGCTCGCCGCCTCGCGGGTAATCTCGCGACCGCGAGCTCGCTCGCTAAGCGCCCGAGGATCTCGCGCGAACGCGCGCCCGTCGCCAGCAGCCCTCGCGATCGCCCTCGCGACCGCGAGGCTCGCCGCGAAACCACCGGATGATTGCCGAGACATGTTTTCCGTCGTTTCGTTCTTCGTTCTTTCGTCTTCGTTCTTCTTTTCGTATAAGATTTACGAATAAAATCTAATCTAACCACGGATTTTCGTGGTGTAAAACAAAACCAACAAAACAATAAACGAGCCACGATGAGCAGCGGATCCACAATTCTTAAACGCACGTAATAATCAAACGTGAATTAATCCAACAGAGCCAAGATTCGATCCCGTGCTCGATACCAATGAAGGAAAACATATGTTAACCTCGCCCGAGGATCCATCTTGGGTGTTTAATTCACCATACATTGATTATAAACCTAGCATGCGTCTATATAATTAATCGCAACACGTAGGGGTTTACGTGTTTACCTTTGGATCCGCCGAGTGGATCGAGCGGGACGAACGGATCGAATGGTCGAGACTCGTGCTTTGACCTTCGGACTGTATCCGGATGCCCAATCTCCAACGTCGAGTGAGGACGATCTATGGAGAATGCTTGAAAATCACCCTTGCTCTCTTGATAAAACTCACGAAAATTTTCTCTCTCAAGCACTATGAGATGGCGAAAATCTTGTGGTTAATATGTGAGCATTAACTAGACTTTATCTCATACCTTATATTTATAATGCACTACCTTAATCCCATATGGAAATTACCATAATCCTATATGGAAATTACCATAATCCTATATGGAATATTACCATAATCTTAGGATTATTTCCATACTTTCGTGATTATTTCCATACTCTCGGATTATTACCATAATCTTATATGGAAATGATCTATGCATATACCATAAATATAATAATATCCTTGTGGGATAAAGAGAATAAAATCTTACCATTGGGAGCATGAGGGTGCCGATTTTCCTTGGCTACGGGCTGGATGGGCGACCAGGGATCAAATGCAAGGAATAAAGATGGGCATCAAATAAATTAATTATCTTATGTTCAGCCGTAACATAAATTAATTTATAAACATTCGATCATTCCACTAGAGAAAGAATGTTGACTTACCCTTTATTACCGAAGTTGAGTCGGGCTTGCACTTAGACATTACGAATCCCGTATTTAAGATATCGAACGTCCATTAATCATTTCTAGCAATCATTGCTAAAACGATTAATAACTTCATTTCTTAAGTAGTACCACTCAACCTTATTATTGTACTTGAGCTAACTCAACTGCGGGGTTTAGTACAATAAACCTTTGAGCTCCTTAAGGGACTTCATCATCCTAAACGGATACGGTGACTCGACTGAGATAACTAGCGTGACATACAAGATCGCCACCACCCAAGATGCGGAGAATCTTGGGTTAGAACATATAACCCTCACTCATAACAAGTCAAAGTGATGGTCGACAACTCATACTCACCTAATACCTTATCGAGGTTTAGATCATCGTAAGTCACCGAGATCTTGGTTCTTCACGACGGTCGAAGAAGAACACATCTCATGTGATCCTTCAATACGTCGAGACGCATCAAGATAGACAAGCAACTAAGTCAAGTCACTTCTTATCTATCATGTAGCCTAAACCGACAACTCGTCCTTAAGTCGTCTCACCGTGAAACTTTTATATCTCATTAAACTTGACTAATCATACGAACTTCGTGATCTTCTACACAATCGTATGATCTAACTTATATATGAGATAAGGGACACGATATATGCAATCAAGTATTCAAATCGATAGGTGATTGTAATAGTGGTAACGAAAACATTGTATCCAAGCTCAACCAAGCGCTTTCGTACCAACGATACAAATCCAACAATCAATTCATTCCGAGTACAAGTTGGTTTCGTAAATCATACGAGAAGATATAACAAGTTCGAACCGCTTATCCTCGCCAATCAAGCCATTCAAGTATACTATTGTGCATATCCAAGTTTAAAACAATCTATGAAAGAGTGGTGGGAAGTATGCAAAATTAAAGCTCGATCTAATGTGGAAGTCTCGGATGAGAGTTACTGATCGATAATCTCCCATTTTCAAGAGGATGCATTAGGTTCGATTACTAATGTCGTTGTGGATGAGGACACGACACTAGTTCATCCTGACGGTACACTCATAGACATTGAAGAGACATCTGATAATGAGGATGATGAAGTTGAATTGTTAGAAGACAATCATACATTGGATGATGATGATGACGACGATGATGAATATGGTTTGAATTTATAGCATTTTTTTGTATGCACACAAAACGTTATGATATGCATTATTTGTGAATTTATAGCATTTTTTAGTATGCACACAAAACGTTATGATGACGATGACGATAATTGTCACTAGTATGCACAAGAAACGTTTTATTTTCTAGTATGCACACAAAACGTTATGATATGTATTATTTGTGAATTTTTAATACAACATTTTTTACCTTTGTTTGCAGATGTCTCACAGTGGACGAGGTGCCTCGTCATCACGTAGGAGGCACCCAGGATTATACACGCCGTCGCCTTCACCTGCCAGCCTAGAAGAAGGCATGGAGGCACTGTCTCACAGCCCCGCCCCCTCGAGCAGTAGTGGAGTGTCATCTAGAGAGGGACGAAGAAGATAGCCATTGTGAATGGGTATGTTATCTCTTGATGTCTCGCTTTAAATAAATTGTAGCATTCTGATGTCTTTATTTCCTGTAAATTGTAGCATTTTGTGTCCGAGAAATGATATAGCCCGCGTGATTACGGAGTCATTCCGTAAATTCATGAATCACAACGGCTTCAATTGGAAATTGGTGCCTCAAGAGTTCAAGCAGATTTATTTCGATGAATCCAAGGTTCGTGTTGTTTATACGAAGTCATTTATGATTCGACTTTTGCATATTGTAATCATATATTTTTTGCAGAAATATTTTAATTGGGATGATACGATGAACGACGCCATGGTCTACTCCTCTTCAAAAGAAAGGCAGCGAACGCTATAAAGATATTGTTCACAAGATCAAGCGGCGTAAGGACTCGCCAACCCATCTCCATTTATCCCTGAGCGAGATTGGGATAATTGGAAGACATATTGGGCTCGGACAGACGTCCAAGAGAAGGCGACAAAGGCCCGCAGCAATAGGATGTCCGAGCGGATGGCGAGGGTACCGATAGTCAAGCATCGGGGTGGCTCACGCCCGCATTCAGTATCGAGAGAGATTGTAAGTACTTTGAAGTTTTAGATATAGTAAATTTATTTAAGAATCGTGATACTTGTTAATTATTTAATTTGTTTGACTTATTTATAGGCAAGAGGCGTGGAGTAGCCATAGAAGATGTCCAGTGAGATGTATTCCGTAGTATCATGCCACCGACGACGGGAGCTATACAGACGGGAAAGCTCGGAGTATCGCGGTAAGTGATAAACGCGCATTTTACACGTATTTAGTTGATATTTGAAGATGAGTTTAGCTCGTTTAATGTGCGTTTATGTATCGATTCTTAATGTTTCATCTATTTCTAGAAGATACTGCTCTTGGGTGTTCCTTTGACGTTTTGTAGGTTTATATATTGATAATCGAAGCAAGGAACGAAGCACGAGCAAAATTGACATTCTGCCCAGTTCCTAGCGACCAGTCTAGCGGTCGCTAGGCTGGCCGCTAGGAAAGCCAGCGAGCACCCAGAAGAGCCGCGGCCGCGACCTCGTGCTTTCATGGCGAAGCTGGCGTCGAGAATTCACCGGGCGATTTCGCGACCGATTCATAACTGACTAGCGACCGCTAGTCGGTCGCGAGGTACAAAGCGGCGCAAGAAGGGAGCGCGGCGAGAAGAACGCGCGAGACATACCTAGCGATCGCGCTAGCGATCGCGAGGACCGGTCATGAGGCGGCGAGAGAAATTGGGTTTCCACCCTTTTCTATAAATAGGATCACCCCACTGCGCCTCCTCGGACCCCATACGCCCCGCACCTATTTTACTTGCTTTTCCTCGGTTTTCCATTCTTTAGCTTTAGTCTTCGTTTAGTTTAATTCTAGTATCGTTCTTACGTTGTTTTAGTTTAGTTTATTGTTTCGTTATCAATCGGAACGTTTTGTCCGATCGTTTTACTTTGTTTTCCGTTCGTTCGCTTGGAATTGGATTCAAAACCAACCTTTGTTCATCCGACGCTTCCCTACGGGTTTTATATATTTAATTTTCGTTTTTATGATTAATTCGTATTTCATTCCGTTTATTATGTCTGGCTAGTTTTCCGTTCTAATCCTAGGGTTTGAATGATTCAATCCTATATGTTGTGATTCCTGCTATTGTTATTTACCTTCCAGGCATTGATTCATGATTCGATCGTGCTTATTTATATGTGTTGATTTCTGATCAATCTTGATGCATATCTAGTTGTCGGTTAATACGAATCGTATTAATTGTCAATCGTTTTCGAATGCATGATACGAATGAGCCTTGAGTCGAATGGCGAGATAGGACATTCGTAGGAAGCATATTCTTAGTGATCCTTTCGGAGTTGCTTATTTTCCTCTAGAGGCGTAATCGTGATAGGAAAGTTAGTAATCAATCGCCGCAATTATCGTGAATCAAGTTGTTGGTTATATATGTGATCTTCTGTCTTGTCTGGATTAAAACGGTTAATAATAAGCAGGATAAACATCGTTGTGGATAGGATTGGTGCATCCCTAGGGTTAGTCTTTTCTTCATAGTTATATTTCGTGATTTTATTGCTTTCTTTATATTTCTGCTTGGTTATCTTTGCTTTGGATTAAATTCCGAAGCCCTTAAACCTCTCACCCTTTATCCGTGCTCAATAATGATGAATAGTCGTTGAGCTAGCTTCTATGTTTTCGTGATACAATCTCGTGGATACGATATTTAAATACCTATCATTACACTTTTACGTGTGAAAAAGGAGCGATCAAATTTTGGCGCCGTTCCCGGGGATTGTTAAGATCACATAGGAATAATTTGACGATTTGGATTTATTAATTCAAGTTATATATTATATTATTTATTTATTTTTGTTAGTGCTAATTTCTCTCGTCTCGCAGGTGGTTTATGCGTACAAGATCTCAGGGACCTCCTGAAGTATTATTAGATCCCGAGATCGAAGGCTCTCAAAGGAGAAGAGGACGAGAGAAGAGACGGGCTGCAATGGCGGCCAATCCATGAATCGGGCATTCCTCCCGAGCAAGTAGACGATGCTAGCCGACTTTGCGAGATCACGTCAAATGGCGAACATGGGAATCGTTGTCCCCGCCTCCGGAGGAAAGACCTCCGAACCACATGTATCGACATCCCACGAGCAGTTCCAAGGAGGCGGTTGGGGCCCGTGCGTAGATGCAAATAATTTCGAGCTCAAACCGTACGATCGGTATGGTCCAGGAGAGCGGTTTGGGGAGGTCACGGAGACCGAATGCACATCTCGAGACTTTTCTCGATATTTGTGACACCATCAAATGAATGGGGTGCCACAAGACACGATCCGGATCGCATGTTCGGTTTCTCATTGCAACGGTGAAAAGATTGGTTCAAGTTTGGACCGGTGGCATCGACACTTGGGGAAACTTTGCGAGAAGTTTCTTTCGAAATACTCACGCGGTAAGCCTGAAGATCATCGCGAAATCTCTCATTTTGCCAAAACCACGACGAATCATTATTCGAGGCATGGGAGAGATTCGAGAGGTCTATTGAGGCGATGTCCACAACATGGGTTCTCCAAGGAGCAACAAATCACTCGCTTCTACGGTGGGTGACATGGCGGACGAGGAGCATGGTAGATACGTCGACGGGGCTGCTTATTAAACCGACCGATCGGCGAGGCAAGCCGTATTGTAGAAGAGATGGTGCCAACAGCTATCAATAGCCAACGGAGAGAACGCCATCGTTCAAAGCGGTGATGTTGAGAGATTCAAAATATGACGATCTCATGAAGAAGTTCACTCTTTGAAGAGTCGATTGAGACGAGAACGTCGACCACATTAATCGAGGAGTCATTCAATTTCCAACAACCTTGAAGAGCTTCAATATTCGAATTCGATTCAAGAGCCGAGGAAGCCAAGTCTCAAGACATGATGCGCAGTTGGTTATAAGCAACCAACAATTGGCAACGAATCGACTGTTCATAAGCAACACCGGGCAGAAGATAAATCACTTGGAGTCCACTGTGACGGCTATGGGGAAGCACATGAAGATGTTGGAGAATCAAATTGGTCAAATAGCCGTGCAAGTGAATGCACTACAAAAGACGGGCCAATTTCCGAGTAATACGGAGGTGAACCCGAAGAGTCAATGCTTCGCCATTCAGACGAGGAGTGGACGAGCCTACCCGAGCCCTACCGAGGAAGAAGAGCATGAGAGCACACTGACGCAGAAACTCACGACCGAGCTCGCGACCGCGAGCCCGATCGCGAACCATCCAGAATTTTTTCCACAGAAGCCCGCGACCGAGCACGCGTCCGCGCGCCCGACCGCGAGCCATCCGAATATCCGCGCGAGTTGTTCACGAGCGACCCAGGCCGCAACCGACCGCGAGCAATCGGTCGAGCACATGGCGAGAATTCAGCGTGAGAGTCATAGCTCATAGCTCGCGCCTGAAGAAGGAAATCGGCATAGCAATGATCCCTCGCGACCATCCCAGCGGTCGCGAGGCCGACCGCGAGGAAACCATAGAAGCTTATCCTCGCACGTACACTCCTCCGGTCCCGTTTCCGAGTCGACTTGTCAAGTCGAAATATGACGAGGAGTTTGCTCGTTTCAAAGAGGTTTTCCAAAAAGTTGAGATAAATTTGCCTCTCTTTGAGCGTTGCTGAAACATGCCTGCTACATGAAATTCTTAAAGACGCTTGCAAGTAAGAAGAAACTTGGGAAATTTGAGAAAATTTCCTATCCAAGTGCGATGCCGTCTTGCAAAGGAAGCTCCCTCTGAAGCGAAGGATCCCGCGGTTTCACCTTAGAGTGCGAGATCGCAGAGCATATTTTCCCAAATGTCTTATCGACTTGGGCGAGCATCAATCGATGCCATTGAGCGTTTCAACCGCTACACCTAGGAAAGATGAAGCCGAAGATTTCATCGATGATGGTGACCGATCAGTCACATATCCAAAAGGTATCGTCGAAGACGTGTTGGTAAAATTGGATTTCGTTTTCCTACCGACTTTGTTATTTTAGATATTCCGAATTCAAACAACAACCACTAATCCTTGGTAGACCTTTTGTAGCAACTGGTCGTACGTTGATTGATGTGCGAGGAAGGCAATCTCACGTTTCGTGTTAACGATGAGGAGCTCAAGATTTCCATTTACGACGCCATCAAGCAACACGGCGTTGGAAAATCGGAGGATTGTTGCTCGATCATGATGCGCTGCTCCGTCTCGCGTTCGAGGGTACTCGACCAATCGAGGAATCAGTGAGAAGAAAGAAGTGGACTCGGCATGGAACTCCGAGTGTATCGTTCAAGTTTGGAGGGCCACTTATAGTCGTGGTGGTCATCCGTGAATGCGGTTTAGAAGGTTCCACAAGTCGGAAAGATGTCTATTGCTACCAAAACACCAGATTGACGAGGTTAGTGATGGTCTAGCTAAAGACGTTAAATAAGCACTTGTTGGGAGGTAACCCAACGTTTTCTTTGTTTGTGTTTTCGTGTTTTGTCGTTTCTTTCGTTTGTGTTGCTTTTTGTCGTGTTTCTGTTTTTCTTTTCGTTTTCGTGTCTGTCGATCAACGAGTTAAGTGAAGTGTGTTAATCCATGTGGCCAATGACGATAGAAAATTTTTGTGAAATTTAATGATAGTGCACATAATATGTTAGAAAATGACGCATGAATGACGTGAGATGGCTTAGACTTGTTGTTTTTCACCATTTTGCTTAACCCGTGAGACTTGAGCTTCACTGTATAAACATTTTGATCTGCTTTCTTTTAATTGTGTGATATCATGCATGTGATTATCTTCTAGAACTTGCCGTGTTTACGTGTCGAGACCGCAATATGTGTTTCAATTTGGAAAGGATAAAGGCCATCTTTGTTAACCACATATTCACCCAAACACTAACCCGTTGTTATATACCATTTGTCGCCTTCTTTGAGCCTTTATTAGACTTTTTCTTTCGATAAACCGGATGATAGGAGGTGAGGATGGATATGGGAATCAAAAGGGGTGAAAAATTTGATGTAGTTATGACGAGAAAAGTTTATTTTAGAAAAATACATCTGTGGTGAAGAATAGTACCTTGTTCGTGAAAGTTAAACCCTATAAGCTCTAGAAAAGAAAAGAAAAAGAAAAATGTTAAGTTCACTATGAGTGTTGAGCATAAAGGGTCTTTAATCAAAGTATAGGTACCTTCTGTGGCATTAAACGTTGATTTAGCACGTTGGGAGAGAAGAGGAAAATGGACAAAGTCCATATGTGTGAAATGTATAAATGATGGTGCTTGGAATATTCTTGAGTCACTTAGCCATATATTATCCTACCTTAACCAATGTGCCTACATTATAACCTATAAAAGACCTCTTTGATCCTTATTTGAACACATTTGGCGGTGGAGATGTTAGAGAAACGCAAGCCTATGGTAAGATGTTGCATTGCATTGATCCGTGAGTGTATACACGTCCTTAATTTCTTTATGAGTTTGAGTGTATTCTATATATTTTACACATGCATTTGTGAGGTTGAAATAAATGAGTTCTTGCCCTCGATGGTTGTTTGTGTTGAGTTGGCTAACGTCGTCATGTGCGCTAATGTTTTGGCGTTAATATGTTTCGAGGCCTGAATGATTATCCTCTTTGCTACGCTCGTTGATCTTTCGTTTGTCTTTCATTACGCTTTTTTTGTTTGAGGACAAACAATGCTTTAAGTTTGGGGTTTGATAAGCGCGCATTTTACGTATTTAGTTGATATTTGAAGATGAGTTTAGCTCGTTTAATGTGCGTTTATGTATCGATTCTTAATGTTTCATCTATTTCTAGAAGATACTGCTCTTGGGTGTTCCTTTGACGTTTTGTAGGTTTATATATTGATAATCGAAGCAAGGAACGAAGCACGAGCAAAATTGACATTCTGCCCAGTTCTAGCGACCAGTCTAGCGGTCGCTAGGCTGGCCGCTAGGAAAGCCAGCGAGCACCCAGAAGAGCCGCGGCCGCGACCTCGTGCCAGCGAGCGAAGCCTAGCGTCGAGAATTCATCGGACGATTTCGCGACCAGCTTCATAGCGGCTAGCGACCGCTAGTCGGGTCGCGAGTACAAAGCGAGCGCAAGAAGGGGCGGCGAGCGAAAGAACGCGAGACATACCTAGCGATCGCGAGGACCGGTCATGGCGCGGGCAGAGAGAAATTAGGTTTCCACCTTTTCTATAAATAGGGATCACCCCACTCGCACCTCCTCGGACCCCATACGCCCCAGACCTATTTTACTTGAGTTTTCCTCGCTTTTCCATTCTTTAGCTTTAGTCTTCGTTTAGTTTAATTCTAGTATCGTTCTTACGTTGTTTTAGTTTAGTTTATTGTTTCGTTATCAATCGGAACGTTTTGTCCGATCGTTTTCCTTTGTTTTCCGTTCGTTCGCTTGGAATTGGATTCAAGACCAACCTTTGTTCATCCGACGCTTCCCTACGGGTTTTATATATTTAATTTTCGTTTTTATGATTAATTCGTATTTCATTCCGTTTATTATGTCTGGCTAGTTTTCCGTTCTAATCCTAGGGTTTGCATGATTCAATCCTATATGTTGTGATTCCTGCTATTGTTATTTACCTTCCAGGCATTGATTCATGATTCGATCGTGCTTATTTATATGTGTTGATTTCTGATCAATCTTGATGCATATCTAGTTGTCGGTTAATACGAATCGTATTAATTGTCAATCGTTTTCGAATGCATGATACGAATGAGCCTTGAGTCGAATGGCGAGATAGGACATTCGTAGGAAGCATATTCTTAGTGATCCTTTTGGAGTTGCTTATTTTCCTCTAGAGACGTAACTGTGATAGGGAAAGTTAGTAATCAACTGCCGCAATTATCGTAACTGAAGTTGTTGGTTATATATGTGATCTTCTGTCTTGTCTGGATTAAAACGGTTAATAATAAGCAGGATAAACATCGTTGTGGATAGGATTGGTGCATCCCTAGGGTTAGTCTATTCTTCATAGTTATATTTCGTGATTTTATTGCTTTCTTTATATTTCTGCTTGGTTATCTTTGCTTTGGATTAAATTCCGAAGCCCTTAAACCTCTCACCCTTTATCTGTGCTTCAATAATGATGAATAGTCGTTGAGCTAGCTTCTATGTTTTCGTGATACAATCTCGTGGATACGATATCTTAATCCCTATCATTACACTTTTACGTGTGAAAAGGAATGATCGAGAAGTATATTCGTTAGCGCAACAACGAGCATTTAATTAAATAATAATTGTATGAAATTATATTACAGAGGCAGGTTGAGGAACATGTGACCCAGTTGAGCCAATCTGGGGGGAGTGATGAGACGACACCAGAAATTGATAGGACTCAAATTCTCAAAAATGTCCTTGGGAGCTCCTCAAAGAAAAAGAATAGGATGTTTGGAGCTGGGTCTCTATCACGGACATACATGCAGAGCGAAGCGTCGTCTCATTCGGTGGAGAGTGCCCACTCACGATTCCATAGCTTATCAACAATGCTATTGGATCCGAGGCCGATAAAATCGGCGCGAGGCATACGAGGCCCGATTGGGCGGCGGCAGCAGTCACCGCATACGAGGCCAGAATGCAAGCTGAGCTGAGAGCGCGAGATAGCGTGCAAGAATAGATTCAGGCTCAGTTGCGCGCTCAAGCAGGAGGCCCTAGAGCGCTTCATGGCCAGCTCCCGTTTCCCCCCACCCTCGTGATATGAGCTCCCGTTTCCCCTCACCTCGTCGTATTCGGGTTGTAATATGAATTTGTAAACTTATCGTATGATTTAGAATTGTTTTTTTATGGGATTGTTTGGATATTACGGTTTTTTGGATTGAATTGCTTTGTTTGGATTGAATTGGTTTATTTTGATAGTTTGTATTGTATGGATTGAATTGGTTTGTTTTCATAGTTTGTATTGTATGGATTGAATTGGATGGAATTGGTTGAAATTGGTTTGTTTGGATAGTTCGGATTGTATAGATTGAATTGGATGGAATTGGTTTGTTTGGGTTGTTTGAAAACAGTTTGATCGTCCAAAATACAAATTGAAACCGCCCGATATTGCATATCTAGCGACGGATTAACAACGTGAAATAAGCGAACCAACGTAACTAGCGACGGATTTACGACGGTCTTTTTACGTAAAATAAAAAAATTATAATTTTAGCGACGGACTATGTCCGTCGTTAATTAGCGACGGATCGAGACGGTTTGAATCGGATTAACGACGGAGTTGCGACGATATTTTTAGCTACGGTGTTTGTTTGTCGTTAATCCGTCCGCTAACTTCGACGGATTAGCATCTCATTAACGACGGATTTTATATCGACGACCGTTCTCGAGGTCGTGGATTAGCGACTGATTTTTTCGTCGCTGTTCCGTCGCTAATAATTAGCGACGGACGTAAATCCGTCGCTATATGTTTGCCAACCAGGTTTCCAGCGACCCCCTCATTCCGTCACAAATCCGTCGCTAATCTATTTTAGCGACGGATCAGACATGGTTTGCGACAGAATTTTCCGTCGCTGATCGACTGTATTTTTGTAGTGTCTGTTCGTCCACACAGTGCAGACGGATGTACGGAAATTTTTGTGAAAATAAAAAAAGAAACCTCATAATAGGATGATAGGCCTTTTACCTACATGGATCTCTTAGTCTTCTTCCATGATTTTTTTCGAGTACAAGATATAAGAAAAAACAAACAAGAAGATATGAAAGTAAGAAAACAAAGTCATCTCATTTTCATTTACACCAAATTGGACTAGAGTTACCAAGAGAAATGGGATTATAAAAATATAAATAACAAAGTCTTGCTATGCATAAATTACAAATTACACAAATGTAAAAAAACAAACAAACCAATTATTGATAAATATTCTTAAATTTTATTAAATACAAAATATCATACCATCAAATCAATTAAGTTATTTTTATGTTTGACCTTATGCAATTTATAGGCCCAACAGATGATATTATTATTAAGGACAATGAATTATATTAAAAATAAAATAATACATATAACTATGAATTAGTTAGGAATATTTAATAGATATATTGAATCTTCTTAGTTACAACTCTCATAGCATTTTGAGCTATATAAGTTTATATATACTTTATATTCTTACACAAACATACAAACTTAGAATTATATTAATAAATATGCACACATGCGTGTGTGTATATAGAAAGTAAGAAATTATATTTTTGATTCTAAATAAAAGATGTGTAGTAAAATTTGAAATAATGAAATATTGAATTTGAAAATGTATTAATATTTTGTTCAAAATAAGAAGAAGTCTATTTGTACACTATGGTGAAATTACAATAGATAGTGAAGTTTTACTGAAGCTGAGGGATGTCATTTTTTTTCTTATTTATTGAAATGTACTTAAGGAAGTCCATAGAAAAAACAAAGAAATATACAAAACTCATCGGTTGAATAAGTAAAATATAATCAATTCACCAATTCTAGCGACAAAAGATTATAACTTGGTTCATTACAAGAATTATAGTTTTTATACAGTTAATATGTATTTAAGCACATGAAACGCATATTGTTGCAATTAAGATATATATATATACACACACTATGTTTTGAATATTAAAAGATAAATTATATAATCAATCAAAATATGAGTAAAAATCTGTATAATAGCATTACCTATTAGAAGCATCACCTAAAATATCAATTTTTGTGAGTTTCACTAATTAAAAATCTAAATAAAGTGACATTTATAATTAGTGTTTACTATGTAATATTTGAATTTTATTCAGAGAGATAATCAATTATCGTAGCAACTATATTCAATTATTTTGATATTTTACAAATTTGAATGGATTTGGGTAATTAGCAGTATTACTATATATAAGGGTTTAAGATGGAAACGAGTAGTAACATTATTTTTCAATCGAATTTCAAACATGTATGGGTATATAAATTTTAAATGGATCCGAAAATTAATGAACATGTCTACATGAAATTTTCTCGATTACTTAGTCTTTTGTTATTTGTTCTATTTACTATTAATGATTAATTTATAATGTTCGGGGTGTTATTGCAACAAATGATCAATTATTGTAACATTTTATATTTATAAATTAGCGAGCATTGTTATACGGGTTTGAGACGAGAACGAGTAGTATACAATCTTTTAATCGGAGTTGGACGAGTATGAATATAAATATTGTAAATGGGTCCCGGTGGATGAATGAAAACCTCATTATTTCGATTCACTAATAGAATTTTTAGAAAACTTCACGAATTGGAAAACATAATTAAATTGGAATCTCATATATTTTTGTGTGCATACTATTTATTATTAATGTTTACTCTATAATATTTTAGTTTATTGAGCCAAAATAATCAAGTATTATAACAAATCATATTTATAATCTCAAACGGGTTCTGGGAGTTAGCGGGTATTACTATATGATTTTGTGATAAGAACGAAAATCAACGAGTATTTAGACTATTTATTATTGAAGTTTACTCTGTAATATTCTGATTTATTAAGATAGATCACTAATTAATGTAACAATTTGAATTTAATTATTTATAATTTTTATAAAATTAAATGATTTTGGGTAATTGATGAATATTACTATGCAGGTGTGGAATGTGAACGAGCAATAAAATAATTTTCTAAATCAGATATGAGACATGTTCGAGTATATATATAAAATATAAATAGGTCTGAACATTAATCGACATGCATACTTAGAATTTTCTCTATTTTCTGATATTTTATTATTTGTTCTATTTATTATTAATGTTTACTTTGTGCTGTTTTGATGTTATTGCGATGAATAAATAATTATTGTAACAACTTATATTTATAAATTGAAACAAGAATTGGTAATTAGTGAGTATTATTGTAAAATTTTGAGACGAGATCAAGTAGTAAAATTAAAATACGAATCATTTTCAGTTATTTGATCGTGAAGATATAAGGTAAATTCATTACTTTAAAGATCTATGGTCAGATGTTGACGCATCGTCCTCATACAAATATTGTTTCATTTACTATGATTAGAAATGCAACATAGAGAGATAATAAATCAACACATCATAAAGTGACTTCCCGTCGAAACTCGACGGATTACAAACTAGTATTTAAAAAAACTAAAAACAAAAAAAGAGAGATGTGGCATATCTGGACGTTCTCGAGCCAAACAAAATTTGTTGGCCAATATTTGAATTCCAGAAAATATGATGAATCTTGCGAAGCATTGATGCACATTATTGAGATAAAAAAACGGTAGAATTGAATTGGCGTGCGTGGATGGCGAAAAAAATGTTTAATTAAAAGGTATATTATTTTATAACTATTAAGAAAATTTTATATAAGTTTTAATGTTATAAGTTTCTATAATAGTAGGACATATTTATAGTAACTTGATAGCAATGATTATAGGGTTGATTACTTTTTCTGCATATGTAGCATTATCACATTAGCAATGAACATATAAAATTATGTCCATGATGAATTATGCTCTATCATATAAAGTTCAACAATGCATAACATCTCAACTCAAACACAAGATTTAAATCCTTATTTAAATACAATAAATCAAAGAATAATTATGTAAAATTGAAAAAAAAGATAGGAATTACTTTTTAGAAGAAGACTAAAGGAGTATATTAACTTAAACCTGTTCTCTGTGGACCCCGTCGTGGTTTTCTCTGCATCCGTCGGTTTTCTGCATTCGGTCGTTCACGATTCACGTGTGCAATCCCGTCTCTTAATTGCAAAACATTCTGAATCTCACTCTCATCTGCAGCCAGAATTGCATACGAAAATGGGAGGTAAAATCTACTGTCATGGAAATTGTCAATCTTTGTTCGGTATATGTTTATGCGGCTTTATTGAATTGTGGGTGAAACGCGTAGGTGAAGTGGGCTGCTCAAATTCAAATCTTTGGTTAGCTCAAAACCCCAGCAAAAGATGGGGCTGAACTATTCTTTCTCATCTACACACCGTTTTGGCACACACTTTGCCTTGGCATTGTCGTTCCCTACAGATTAACTTTACGAGGTATTTCACAGTCATACTTAATCTCTCTGTCTTTCTTGTTCATATGCAAGTTATTTCAATTCTTGATTGATTTAGTAAACAAGTTCATCAGAACCATAATATGATGTCCTGTCAGAGGGAAAAAGGAAATATCTTAATCCGTAGTTTGAAGTTCATGTAAATGTTGTAACGAATAACTTTAGAATAGGAAATGGCAGTTGGAGTTTTCATGGTTCACGATTATCCTGTGTCGATGTTCATTTTATATGAATCTAAGGATGTGTTTTGCTTAATGAACATAATAAGCCAACTACACTAAAACATCGAAGGGGCCAGTATGCAGCAAGAGAATAAGAATATATGATTAGAAACATCTAATGAGAATATATGCCTAATGAATACATTTTTTTTTCTTTCCAAAAAGGATCGAATATTTAATCGACTAATGAGAATATTTGATTGGTGGCACATGCGAGACGTCCCTTGATTGGTAGGAGAAAGAAGCAGAAACACCAAAGAGAAAACCAAAGTGGTCTTCGGATGGGAATACGTGGCCTACAACTGTCTAAATAATACTCTCTCTGTCCCAATATTCATGACTCATTTATTTTTACATGTTGATTAAGGAAAGTTGTATTTTATGTGTAAAGTAGTGTGTGATACAAAATTCGAAGCACATTTTAGTGCAAAATTGTTTCATTTTTTGGAAACGTGCAAATAATAATGAGACAGTCCAAAAAGGAAAACGAGCTAACAATAATGGGACAGATGGAGTATTTGGTTTTTGATTAAATCGAATCGAATTAAAATTGATTTTTTAATTAGTTATTTTTAATAAATTTTAGTTTTATAATTATTACATTAATTATTTTTAATAAATTTTATGTTTTTTAAAAATAATTATTTAATTATTTTACTTATTAATTAGTTTTATTTCGATTTTTCAATTAATCGAAAAAAATCGAATTATAATAATCGATCGATTTTCTGTTAATCGAAAATATAAATCGATTCGATTTGGATTCTGTTTTTCGAACAAATTCAATTGAATTAATCAAAATCGAACAATTTACAATCACTACCGCGTGCCTGCTAAAGTAAATATCCAGGAAACTAGCTTCTCCATGACAAAGCTAGCTCATAATAAATAGCTGCATCCAGCAAAACTTCTTCATCCCACTCTCTCTTACACAACACAATCAATGTCTTTGTCTGCTAGAGACGAAATGTCATCATCGACAGTAATGAAGTGGCTGGCCATGCAGAATCCCCTCAAAATATCCAAACACCATCGCCAACAAGAAGAAGACGAAGAAGAGCAAGAATCAACTCCGGCGACGACTCATGACGCTCCCATCGTTTCTCCCTACAACGACCGTATTCGGCCTCTGCTGGACACGGTGGACAGGCTGCGCCACCTGAAGATCATGCAGGAAGGCATCCAGCTCCCGACCATCGTGGTCGTCGGCGACCAGTCCTCCGGCAAGTCCAGCGTCCTGGAGTCCCTCGCCGGCATCCGCCTCCCCCGCGGCGAGGGCATCTGCACCAGGGTCCCTCTAATCATGAGGCTCAAGAATCAGCCCAGCCCCGAACCGCAACTCTCCCTAGAATTCAACGGCAAAACCGTCCAAACCGATGAAGCAAACGTCGTCGACGAAATCATGTACACCACTCAGGAGATCGCCGGGAAGGGGAAAGGGATTTCCAACATCCCCTTGACTCTCGTCGTGAAGAAGAAAGGCGTCCCCGATCTCACCATGATCGATCTCCCCGGAATCACTAGGGTTCCGGTCAAGGGCCAACCGGAGGATATCTTCGAACAGATTTCAAACATCATAATGAATTACATCACTCCGGAGGAGAGCATAATTTGAATGTTTTATCAGCGGTGTTGATTTCCCACATGTGAGTCGATTCGGATGTCTCAGAACGTGGACAAAACAGGGCAGCGGACTCTCGCCGTCGTCACCAAGGCTGACAAGTCGCCCGAGGGCTGCTTGAGAAGATCGTCGCCGACGATGTCAAAATCGGCCTCGGTTATGTCTGCGTCAGGAACCGCATCGGCGATGAGACGTACGAGGAGGCTCGGGATGAAGAGGCCAAGCTCTTTGAGAACAATCGCCTGCTTTCGAGGATTGATAAGTCCATTGTTGGGATTCCTGCTTTGGCAGAGAGGTTGACCACGATTCAGGCCAACATTATTGTCAAATGCTTGCCTGCGATCGTGCGCAAGATCAACGAGAAACTCTCGGCCAACGTCGAAGAGTTGAATAAAATGCCCAAGCATTTGAATTCACTTGGTGAAGCAATGACTGCTTTCATGAACATTCTAGGTTCTGCTAGAGAATCTTTGAGGAAGATCTTGTTGCAATGCGAGTTTGATGAGTATCCTGCTGTTGATGATATGCATGCTACTGCCAGACTAGCTGAAATGCTCAACAAATTCTCCGAGCAGCTGCGCTCTGTAAAATCCGATACCGACCAGAATTTCTTGGTCGATGAGATGAAGGCTCTAGAGGAAAGCCGATCAGTCGGCCTTCCGAATTTTATTCCTAAATCCGCAATCCGTACTCTGCTGGCGAAGAAGGTGAAGGAGATATATTTGATGCCCTTTGATTGCGCGGAGAAGATATGGACTTACATACAGAGTGTGGTGATCTCCGTCTTGCTGCAGCACTGCGAGAACTACCCTCAGCTCATCTCCTGCACCAGACGAGCCGCGCAGAATCTCATCTCCAGGAAGAAGCAGCAGTCAGTTGAATGGATAACCGACCTCGTGGAGATGGAGAAGCTCACAGACTATACCTGCAATCCCGAATACAGCGCTTCCTGGAACAAACTCATGTCAGAGCAGGGCGAATTCATGGATAGGATTCGCTGCAATTACCAGTTTATGGACATTGGCAGATTCGGAGAATTCGACATTGTTCATCTGCGGAGCCTCGACTCCGACGTGGTGCAGGCGGCGTATGATCTGAAGATGAGGATGGCGGCGTATTGGGACATAGTGACGAGGAGGATGGTGGATAACATGGTGCTTCACTTGATGTACAGCATTCAGAAGCTGGTGAACAAAGAGATGCAGAAGGAGATCATCGATGAGTTGATGGGGCCTCAGGGGAATGGGTTGCAGAGGATGCTGGAAGAGCTGCCGTCGTGTCAGAGAAGAGGAAGAAGCTACACAGCAGCATAAGCTTGCTCAAGCAATCTAAGGATGTTGTTGCCAATATCATGGATAAGATTACTGTCGATTTCGACTCAATGTGGATGTAATGATCTACATTCACACTGAGTCGAAATCGACAGTGTGAGTCGAAATCGACAGTAATCTTATCCATGATATCTAAATAATTACCATGATATCCTTCTCTTTCCTTAGGCTCAATGTGAGCGATATCTATGTATTTAGTATGGTATGCTAGTTTTCCCTTGGACTCAATGTGAGCGATATTTATCTATTTAGTATGGTGATACTGATATCTATGTATTTAGTATGGTATTTTTGTGTCCCTTATGTTCAATCTGACTCTTTTGTGTCAATGCCAATATTCTATATGTTTTTCAGTAATTTTTTATTTTTTTTCTTGGTATCATGGGGAACCGCAGCCGTTACCTTAGGTGCGTACTGGGTAAACCCCACGTTCCTATGCAATAGCCTGCAAACCACACAGGACAAGTAAACCATACTTGGAAAACCAGGTGTGACAGCAAACTCATAGAGTCATTTGATGGAGACTTTTTTTTTTTATCTTTGGAGTGGTTGGGATTGCAATTGTTAGCTACTTGCATGGTTGCATTGTAGTTGCACGCATATGTCTCAATTCTTGTTAGGAACATCAGCGACACTGTAACAATTAATACCAAAATCAGAGATTACTTGTTTAGGTCATGGCACATATTAAAATAAAGTTGTCAATTAGCATTTACTTCACATCTTCGATTTTTAATTCATCAGTTAACAACTGTTACCTTCAATTTGCCATATTAATTTATTATTGGAGTAAACTATTCATATTCTTGCCTTCCTACCCGTAGTACAAAATAACTTTTAATAGAACATATACAATCAAATAATAAATTAATGGATTTTTGTAATTTTAATACTATCAAACAAACATAGTATGAATATCTTATATAGTAAAACTGACGTGTAGTCCAATAAACAGACCACTCCCCTATCCATAATGGGCACAACTTAACCTGCTCAAAACTGATGTGGCGATGCCACAAGAATAAAACATTAACCTTAGAACCACCAAATTAACTATTTATCTAGTTACTATGAATACATCCTAATATTATAGAAACTTTGAACTTCATAAACTTAAAATAAAATTATATTAAGAATTATTAAAAATTCACCTTATACGTAAATTCTTTTTTTCTTCCTTTATTCACGTTTGCAAATTCAATTCCTTCATTTTTTCTTTTCGAGACTGATAATGCAAATATTTATCCCGCAAAGGTTAATCATCTTTGCAAAGCTTTATAAAGTTGTATTTCAAAAATTGTGATGTTTCTAGTTTATATTTTTTATAGAAAAAAGTACTAGCTAGGATTCACGACTTATCTGTTGTTGCTTTTACTTCTAAAATTGGTTAATGTAAATGGTGGAAGTAAATTCAACACTTGCTCTAATGGTTTCAGAAAATATTTAAAAACAATAACAAAAAAGAGAGATGTGGCATATCTAGACGTTCTTTAGGCAAAAGAAAAATTTTGGATAAAGTTTCAATAAACACCAAATTTAAATCCTTATTTAAATACAATAGATCAAAAAATAATCATTTAAAATTGGAAAAAGAAAGTATGAATTACTTTTTAGAAGAAGACAATAGGAGTATAGTAAAAAGTAAAAACTTAAACCTGTTTCTGCAACTTTGAGCAGATGGAGCAGCAACCCAATTGAGCACCTCGGATTATCTCTGTCCCTCCGTCGTGGTTTTCTGCATTCGGTCGTTCACGAATCACGTGTGCAATCCCATTCTTATTTGCAAAACATTCTAAATCCCACTCTCATCTGCAGCCAGAATTGCATACTGATACGGAAATGGGAGGTAAAATTCTACTGTCATGGAAATTGTCAATCTTTGTTCGGTATATGTTTATGCGGCTTTATTGAATTGTGGATGAAACGCGTTGGTGAAGTGGGCTGCTCAAATTCAAATCTTTGGTTAGCTCAAAACCCCAGCAAAAGATGGGGCTGAACTATTCTTTCTCATCTACACACCGTTTTGGCACACACTTTGCCTCGGCATTGTCGTTCCCTGCAGATTAACTTTACGAGGTGTTTCACAATCATGCTTAATCTCTTTGTCTTTCTTGTTGATATGCAAATTATTTCTTTTCTTGATTGATTTAGTAAACAAGTTCGTCAGCACCATGATATGATGTTCTGTCAGAGGGAAAAAGGAAATTTCTTAATCCGCAGTTTGAAGTTCATGCAGATGTTGTAACGAATAACTTTAGAATAGGAAATGGAAGTAGGAGTTTTCATGGTTCACGATTCTCCGGTTTCGATGTTCATTTTCCTGTTGGTGCTGAAGAATAAGTTGGTTTATCTTTATGTAAACCGTTTTATACCTATTATTGTGGGATTACATATCTTCTATTTATGGATTGGTTTATCTTTGATATATTTTTTTCGACGCATAGAACATATACTGTGCAATAAAAAAAATCATATTCATGACTACATATATGAAAATATTTTTTTGACATTATATGAATTGTTTAAGGTCAATATTGTGTGCTACACACATAGATCATATGCTACAATTATATAAAGATATTGATCGATCTTAATTTCGTAAGGTAATAAATGCGCAATGAACACAAGGAAATAACGTGGTTCGATCTATTGAATTAGATCTACGTCCACGGAGCAAGAGAGTATATGTGTATTGAGTGTGTAAGAAGCGATTACAAAGAGTGTAGCTGATCAAGTGATCGATCTGAGTGTAGATGATCATTCTCTTCTATTCTAGCCTATATTTATATACCATCAAGTTGAGTTCGACTCTGATTCAAATTGAGTTTGACTATAATACAAAGTCTTCTCTCATAAGGATTCTTTTAGATATGCATCCGAATCTTCTACGTCTCCAATTGCGATTAGAGTTGTAGTTGGTTGAGGAGTCTTCTTGGGTCGAACTCACATAGGCCGAGCTTAATGTCGGGGCCCATTTATATTGGGCCTGATGTTTGAGCCTAGTAGTTGGGCCGTATCCTATCAGATATGATATAGAAAGTCATTAAACATATTAGAATACAAGATTCATACTCTAATTAATTATGACAAACAGTAAATCTGTTTTTATTATATGTAAATATTGGATATTATGCCATATTTATTCAATATATGAGCAACAAAATATGATATATTGTGCAATAAAAAAAATCATATTCATGACTACATATATGAAATATTTTTTTAACATTATATGAATTGTTTAAGGTCAATATTGTGTGCTACTCATATAGATCATATGCTACAATTATATAAAGATATGATATAGAAATTTGATAAATGTTAAACATATATAAATAATGCATAAATATAAGTATGTGCTATATACATGCATTTCATGTGCAGTTATATTATATAAAAGGTTTAGAAACGCTGTAGTGTGCTACAAATATATTAATCATATGCTATATATATATTTAAGATATGATATACGATATTCATAAATGATGAACAAATACAAACAAGATGATAGATATATTTATGTGCTATATACATTTGTACCATATGCAATATTCAAAATAACATATGCTAGATATTTTAATCCTTAGAACCACGCATGAGCATATTACATTATGACAAATTAATCGCCTCAATCACATTTTTTCAAACATATTATTAATAATGTGCTACAAATCTATTAAACATATGCTATAGTTCAAGTAATATATGCAATACCATAATAATATTTATAAATGGACATAAAACACAAATGCTGAACGCATGAATTGTTAATGGCGTCTTTTTTTTTTAACGAGATTTGTTGCACATGAAACGAAAGGTTGATAATTAAATGTTAAGTTAATATCGTGTTTGTCAATTGATGCGTATCAGACGAAATTTAATATGCTGTTTTGCAGGAAGATGGAAAGATTTGCAAATCTTGCTATGGATTGGATGAGATAATTATATTGCATTTCCCCTTTTTACCCTTGCAAGATTTATTACACACCTCAGCATGATTATAAGAATTTTACAATTGTTTTTAATTCAAGAATTCTGCACAAATCTTGGACGTTTATTGAATTTGAATCAATGGATGAGATTTATTACTATTTCTTACACTTAATACATTTCTCACCATAACCATCCCATATATATATATATATATATATATATATATATATATATATATATATATATATCCCTATCCCCTATATATATATATATATATATATATATATATATCGGTGGTTATTAGAAAATCATCATTAATCTATAAACTAGGAACAACTGAAAGTATCTAAATTGATCAATAAGTGTCTGAGTTCGAAAGAATACAAATTAAACTCCTCATGAGATTTGAACCCGACGTTTGGATCTATTAAGTAAGGTGATGAATTCATCACGATCTTCACGAATCAAAGACCGAAAATAGTTCTTATTTTATACTTTAAGATTGATTTGAATTTGATCTTATATATATATATATATATATATATATATATATATATATATATATTGGTTCATGTACATATAATCCATAACATATATAAATTACACTACAAGAATTTTGCTCATAGACCACACGTCATAGACCACGCACATTAGTACTAAAGTGGTCTATTATGACATAGACAACGTGGGTGGTGAAACGCGTGGTCTATAACCATATTTTAAACGGTTATAGACCACGGGCTAGAGAACCGCGTGGTCTATTAGCATGGTTTTCATATTATAGACCACGGGGTTCATTCCGCGTGGTCTATTAGCGCAAAAATTTCATAGACAACAGGCTTTAACCCACGTCGTCTTTCTTTCATGTTGATTAAATACCACGGGTCATTAACCGCGTGGTCTATTGCCTCATTAGCCACTAAAGGAATGGAAGAAAAAGAAAAAAAAAAAAAACCCTTTCTCACTCTCAAACTCTCGGTACCATCGCCCAGAACCCAATCTATCCTCTCTTTTTTCCTTTTTCCCCTCCCTTTGTTTCTTCCGCCGCCTCTCTCCTTCAACCCTCCTTCCCCGCCGCTATCCCTTTCTCCTTTCCTCCTTTCTGCCGATGTTCGACCTCCTCTCTCGCCACCGACCTCCTCTCTCGCCACCGCCATCGCCACGCCGACTTCCTCTCCTTCTTCCACCACCACCGCCTGAACAAAATTGATCTCACCGCTGTCTCATTTTTATTTACATTTTCGTGGTTCCTTGTCCTCCGCGTCGTGTGCGTTGTGTCGCCTTAGCCGCCGTCTGGTGTGCTCTGAAATTTAAGTATGCTGTATTTCTCCATAATTTTGTGATTAAGTCTGGTAGTATATTTTCTAGTATCTTCTGCAATTTTGGTTATTAAATGGATTGTTGGTTTAGCACCATTAGTTCTTTTGAGTTGTGTATTTAGTAGGATTTCTCGTTTGATGCTTTATAAATTTAGTTATATTCTATTTGGTTAGGGTTATATTTCAAAAATTCTCGCACAGTTTCAAGATTTTAATTGTGTTATGTTGGTTACAACGAAGATATTCGAGTTTGAATTTCTGTTTGCAATTATTTTACCTAATGACTTGTTTTGGTTCCATAGATTTAATGTGATTCAAAATTTAATAGCATCAAACGATTAGTTGATTAGATCGGTGGGATTTCAACCTTCCTGACAAGGCAAGTTTTAGATGACATTTTGGTTCTGTTATCAGCAAAATTCAATACATATGTTCTACCTCATTGCATTAAGTAATTTCTTGCTGAAGCTCTTTGTGTTTATATTCCTTTATGATGTTCTAGTGCATCCACTCCCCTAGCATATTTCACAAAATGCGGATTTAGTATTGGGAGTTTCACACTTATATAGAAAAGTCAACCTTCCAGCTGACTCTTTTGTTATCTTATGGTAAGTAAAAGAAATTCTTTGTATTTTGTACTAGAAGACAACACTGTAAATCTCTAGTGTTTGTGTGCTCATCCCAAGAATCCTTGGAAAACTCACCAAAGCTGAAAATCTAGTATAACTTTACAATTCTGAATAGCTTGTAATTAGAAATGCTATCAATAGCATATCTCCAGAAAGAAAAGGAAAAAAAAAAGAAGAAAGCTCTGTAATGTAAATGACTTTCATGGTTTCAGATTCAGTGTGGTGTTTGCGGAGTGGAGTCTATCCTGAGGAGAAGATATTGTGCTCTGTTCGTGGTTGCAAAGGTGTTTTTCACGGATATGTGCTAAAGAGAATTTTGATTTCTCATCGCCTAAGGAAAATCAATTTAAGTGCCCTCAACATGTAAGTTTCATTGCCATCGCTGCTGAGTCTTTGTACTTACTAAACTTCTAAATTCTACTAGTTGCAGATTCATTCTTCTGAGTAGTTGTTTGCTCTACAATCTGTTAATGAGGACTTACATTTCTTTCATCTCTTTTATGATCAGGCATGCTTTCTTTGTAAGCAAAAAAATCATTTGTGGCGATGCAGACAGTGACGGAGCCAGAGATTTTACTCGGGGGGGCCCAATTTTTTTTAAAATAAAATTAGAAGTAAATAATATTATTTAAATTACATCACAATGTTAGAAAAATAAAAGTTAAACATAATCACCATCATAAGTTTATCTTATATTCTTCATTTTCGGAAATCGTGCATAATAATTTTATTGGTACATTAACAAACACTTCATTTTCAATGTACGAAATTAAGTTCATTATAGTTTGGTTCAACACTTATATTTCTAAAATAATCATGATATATTCAATTGATCTATATTTTTATTGTTTTATCATCAACAAATTTTTTAGATGCTTAAAATAAGAATTTAAATGACTTGATGCATTCAGTTGGTTGTTGTTAGAATAATTTATCATAAAAATTTAGAAATTAGATTGTATAAAACTATATTTTTTGCATACATATTTTATTTATCAACATAATACAAATAATAGAAAAAAGAAAAGAAAAGAAAGAGCAAAAAATAGAGAAACAAGAGAATATAATTAAATTATAGGAAAAAAAATGAAAAATAAAAGAGGAAAAAAGAAAAGCAAAAAAGAAAAAGATAAGAGAATGAAAGTGGGGTGATGACTGATGACAAGGAAAAAGGAAACAAATTACAAGAAACAGAACGCTGGGGTTCGATCCCGGGTGCTCAAATAAGGACAAATCAAACAAACCAACTAGACTACACATAAGTTTATGTTTGATTACTAACTATATACTATTGATACTCAAAATTAAGGGGCCCTTGGGCCAACGCGTCTCGCTCATGCGGATGAGATGATTGATGTTGGGCGAGAGATGGTGAAACGAAAGGTTCAAGATGATGAAATTGATGTTTTGTGGACGAATTTAATTAGCTAGGTAGACAATATTTGTTGTACTATAGTTGTTGATTGAGGATTTTCTCGGTATATAACGTTTATGTATTGTACCTTGATTTCTCTATTTATGAGACAATATATATTTTATATTATTGTTTTTTAATGTCATAAACAGGTATTTTGAATTATATAATAAATAAATAAATTTATTTCGTTAATTGATCAATAGACAACGGGCTTCTCGTTGTCTATGATCTAAAACACAATAGACAACGGGTTTAACCATTGTATAAAGCTAGAACATCGTTGTCTATAACAACATAGACAACGGGTAAACCCACGTTGTCTATGATGTTATAGACAACGGGGAATATCCATTGTATATTACAAGGCCCCCGTGGTCTATAATATGATAGACCACGGGGATTGTCCCGTTGTCTATGTTGTTATAGACAACGGGGATTTCCCCGTGGTCTATAGCCCCCCCTAATAGACTATACCTTGATAGACAACGGGGTTTTCTGTAATAGACAATGGGGATTCCCCGTGGTCTATAACCGAAATTCTTGTAGTGTTAGAACAACCAGTAATTGTGTAAGAGTGTAACTAGGACACTTTACATGATCAGATATCATGTAAAACAGTAAATATAGAGTCATTTAGGAGAAATGAACAGGTTGTATATTGATAACATAAAAGACTTCCATATATGTAGGAAGTAGAAAGTTGGGATTATATTATAATGAGTCTAACTAGTATTTACCTATAATAACAAACTCTCAAAATTATTTTGTTTGGAGCATAAGAGCAACAACAGAGGTCATTAGCTGTGTAGGCTGTATGTGATGTGAAGGTATCTTTTAAGACAAATCATATAAAGGAGAAAACAAAAATTAAAAACAAAAAAAAAGCAATTAAATAAGGTGTAATAATATATACAGATTCAAATTCATTACTTTTATATATTGGCTAAATTCATACTTGATACTCGTTAGAAGGAAGGCAGTAGTGTGGTCGTAAAAGTTTAGAAAAATAGCAGTACAAACCGCCGAAATTAGAATAACGAGCTTAAAACTAAGTGGATGTTTGACTGGGTTTATTTAGAGAGCATATAAAATATAATATCTTAAGAGTTTATAAGTTATCAAAATATTTGATTAATTGAATTTATAAACTAGAGAAAGAATCATGAGTTAGAGATTGAAAATCATAGTTAGAGATAAAATTAAATAGAGATAAAGTTGACAGTGTACATATTGAAAATAACGAACCATATTAAGATTATTTTAGTAAATATATTATTGCTTATAAGCTTAAAAAAATAAATTGGGGTTGAGAAATTTATTTTCACAGTTTATAAGCTTTTTAGGATTTTATTTTGCTAAACACTTTTCAAAAACTTATAAGTTTCTAAATAACTTATAAACTGTTTGATAATTAAGAGTCATATCTTATTATCATCAAGTATAATTAAGTTGCTAAGAGTCGAGTATTACTCTATAAAAGAGAATATTTTGTACTCCTTATAATGCATTCAGAAAAATATATCAAAATATATTTAGAGGAGTAGCTCTTTATTTCCGTTGCGCCAATAAAATTAAACGTCGCAGCCACGGTGTGCTATAAAGTTGGAATCAAGATAGTTTAAACAAATTATTTGACTCCTTGTCATTCTACATCTAGCAATAATAAATCTAAAATAAACCTTACCGTCAATGGTAACTTTTTTCAATTTTTATGCATTTAAAAAAGTTGAAATCCAACTTTTATAGTATTGGAAAAAATTGGTAAGTTAGAAACAAGAAACCAACTTCTTAACAAAGAAGTTAGCTTCTTTCTTTTTTTCCTAGATTAAGAAAAAGGGTCTAATATTTATCTGATCAACAAAAGTGTAGTCTTCTTGATTAAGAAAAGAATTTAAAGGACAGATTAGGAACGGTGTTACAGGGTTCGTGCGAGAGGCGAGACGTCCTTCTACCCTTTGATTGGTGGGAGAAAAAAAAGCAGAAACACCAACGAGAAAACCACCTTTAGTGGTATTCGGTAGTCGTGTAAATTTGGATTAATTAATTGAATAATTATAATATTGAATCGAATTTTTTTTATAAGTTAATTGAATAACTAATTTTAGTAGTTTCTGTCGGTATTCGGTTCATTCCATTAATATATTTCAGTTATTGGTATGGTTATCGATATACGATAACCAAACTAGTATACCAATATAGAGATATATAGTGAGTTTGAATAATTTTTAACTTGAAAATGCATAACTACAAAAATTTATCGTGAATAAAATGAATTTACTATGAAAATTGATACATCCGTTGGAAAAGCTATTGAATAACAAAATTCAAAATTTTCACTCGGGTTCGAATCCATGAGGAGCGAAAATTATAATTTGTTGGTGCAATCATTTCCGACGAATACATCAACTTTCATAACAAATATATATTTTTTAGTTCCCACGATAAAAATAATTTTTACGTTAACCTATATATATATATTGGTTATTTATTTATCGAATGTTTCGAGCTCACAAACTTATTCGAGCTTTAGTCGAACCCAAACAAACTTTTCAAATTTAGATATATGTTATGAATATTAATTATTTTATTTTTAAAATAAATTATTTTATACACAATAACACAATATATTTATTGATTTCTTATAACAAATAAAAGTAGTTAGAGATTTAACACAATAATTACTAATTATAGAAATAAAATAATTGTATATAGTTAATACTTTAATATTTTTAAGCTAAATTAGTTAACGAACTTATTCACGAGCTAACGAGCCGAATATTACCATACTCAAACTTGGTTTGTTTAGCTAACGGGCTTCAATAAACAAACTTGAACGAATTTTTATTGAACCGAGCTCTGAATATCACGAATCGGTACAAATGTACACCGACAACGCACATCATTGATGGACAATAATGCTAACTTTTATTGGCAATAAATAGGTTTTAGTTATATATCATATTTGGTATTCAAGATAAAGCTTTTACCACTTCTCTTATTCCAAATCTGTTATTTCAAATTTGTTAGCTCTAAATTAATTTAGCTAAGCCCGCAGAACACCTTTACCACTTCTCTGAGTATATCTTGCTAGTATTTCGTCGTCTTTTTATTTTTCAGTTTCAATTTATTTATGTTTATCTCCCTTAATCCTAGGTACATCAATACATACTACTTGCATGTAATGATGCTAATATTATAAAACACTACACGAAATGATATGTTAAAATAAGAAATGGATAGAAGGATATGATTGACATATATATCCCATATCCTCAGTTTTATTAATTTATTCGTAATGTAAACTGTAATTTAGATTCTATTTAGCGATTATATCAAGGAGGAAAAATCTCAATATGATATACCTCCAATAGTTCAAACTGGTTGAGAAATACTCACTCCGTCCCCAAAATTCCTTCCTAGTTTTTCTTTTTGAAACGTTCCCCAATTTTCTTCTCACTCCGTTCTCACTTTAAATGTATTTATTGATATATATATATATATATATATATATAGAGAGAGAGAGAGAGAGAGTGAATTTTAACCAATTTTAACACGAAACTAAGAATTACGAAAAACAAAATGAATATGCTATGAAAGTTAATGAATACAAAAGTTAATGAATCCAAAATTCGAAATTTCACTAGGTTCGAATCCCATGAGAGCGAAAATTCTATTTTTTATTCATTAACTTTCATGTATTCATTTACTTTCATATCATATTCATTTCTCATGTTCTCACAATAAAAATGGTTCTCACGTTAACCATTCCTTATATATATATATATATATATATATATATAGAGAGAGAGAGAGAGAGAGTTAGGTTCAAATAATAACCATTTTATCCTAAAACTAATAACCAAATGAATTTGTTATGAAAGTTGATGAATTGTTGAGAAGTTCTTGAATTTAAAATTTGGAATTTTCACCGGTTCGAATCCCATGAGGCGAGAATTTCATTTTTAGATTCGATAACTTCTCCAGCGGATTCATCAATTTTCACAGTAAATTCATTATTTTTTGGTTCTCATGTTCTCATGATAAAATGGTTCTCACGTTAACCCACACACACACACACACACACACACACACATATATATATATATATATATATATAGAAGATGGATCAGGTAGGAAATGATAATTTGGTAGGAAATGAGAATAAATCTATACCTTTGGTTCGCTGAATCAATGGTTGAGATTTAATTTCGGTTGTGCTACGGTTAATTTGTGTTTTGTGTGCTACACGGATTACTGTGCAACACTTGAATCTTTCTTGTGCTACGCTGCAATGAAAGATGTGCTAAACTAATATATTTAGCATATGTGCTACGAAGAGATTAAATATGTGCTAAACTAACATGTGCAACATAGTAATTCTGATTGTGCTACACAAATATGAAAGATATGATAGACTTATATATCTATTCCTATTTCCTACACGTATTTCCTTTCTCACAGGAACCATCCTCTATATATATATATATTAAAAAAGTTGGTTATTCAGTTAATTGAAAAATCAGTTAGTTGAACCTATCGATTTTTTGATTAACCGAATAACCGATTGGTTCGATCATTGATAAGTCAATAATCATTTTTCAAACTGGTTAACCGAATTTTTGGTTTAGATTAATTGAAACTAAATTGATTTCCTCCCCTACTCTTAGAATGTGATCTGTTAGGCCCTGCTAAACTTAAAGTAAAGCAATACAAAAATTTCAATGCGGGTGTCCGCACCATGTGGATAGCAACCGTCTAAAAATATCAATTATTAAAAAAAAATTATTAATTTTTTATTCTATAATTAAAAATAATTATTCATATCGAATAAAATTATTATTTCCACTGAAATACCAATATCTACAGACTACATAGTCCACCTCCTAAAATAAATATACAGGAAATTACCTCCTCCATCACAAAGCTCATAAAACGTAGCTGCATTCCAGCAAAACTTCTCCATCCCACTCTCTCATACAAACAACTCAACCCCCTTTGGCTGCTAGAGACGAAATGTCATCATCGACAGTAATGAAGTGGCTGGCCATGCAGAATCCCCTCAAAATATCCAAACACCATCGCCAACAAGAAGAAGACGAAGAAGAGCAAGAATCAACTCCGGCGACGACTCATGACGCTCCCATCGTTTCTCCCTACAACGACCGTATTCGGCCACTGCTGGACACGGTGGACAGGCTGCGCCACCTGAAGATCATGCAGGAAGGCATCCAGCTCCCGACCATCGTGGTCGTCGGCGACCAGTCCTCCGGCAAGTCCAGCGTCCTCGAGTCCCTCGCCGGCATCCGCCTCCCGCGGCGATGGCATCTGCACCAGAGTCCCTCTCATCATGAGGCTCAAGAATCACCCCAGCCCCGAGCCGCAACTCTCCTAGAATTCAACGGCAAAACCGTCCAAACCGATGAAGCAAACGTCGTCGACGAAATCATGAACACCACTCAGGAGATTGCCGGAAGGGAAGGGATTTCAACACCCCTTGACTCTCGTCGTGAAGAAGAAAGGCGTCCCGATCTCACCATGATCGATCTCCCGGAATCACCAGGGTTCCGGTCAAGGGCCAGCCGGAGGATATCTTCGAACAGATTTCAAACATCATAATGAATTACATCACGCGGAGGAGAGCATAATTTTGAATGTTTTATCAGCCGCGTTGATTTCCCCACATGTGAGTCGATTCGGATGTCTCAGAGTGTGGACAAAACAGGGCAGCGGACTCTCGCCGTCGTCACCAAGGCTGATAAGACGCCGGAGGGTCTGCTTGAGAAGATCGTCACCGACGATGTCAAAATTATGGCGACCTCGGTTATGTTTGCCTGAGATGCGCCAGGAACCGCATCGGGATGAGACGACGAGGAGGCTCGGGATGAAGAGGCCAAGCTCTTTGAGAACAATCGCCTGCTTTCGAGGATTGATAAGTCCATTGTTGGGATTCCTGCTTTGGCAGAGGTTGACCACGATTCAGGCCAATATTATCGTCAAATGCTTGCCTGAGATCGTGCGCAAGATCAACGAGAAACTCTCGGCCAACGTCGAAGAGTTGAATAAAATGCCCAAGCATTTGAATTCCCTTGGTGAAGCAATGACTGCTTTCATGAACATTTTAGGTTCTGCTAGAGAATCTTTGAGGAAGATCTTGTTGCAAGGCGAGTTTGATGAGTATCCTGCTGTTGATGATATGCATGCTACTGCCAGACTAGCTGAAATGCTCAACAATTTCTCCGAGGAGATGCGCTCTGCAAAATCCGATACCGACGAGAATTTCTTGGTCGATGAGATGAAGGCTCTGGAGGAAAGCCGATCAGTCGGCCTTCCGAATTTTATTCCTAAATCCGCATTCCATACTCTGCTGGCGAAGAAGGTGAAGGAGATATCTTTGACGCCCTTTGACTGCGCGGAGAAGATATGGACTTACATACAGAGTGTGGTGATCTCCGTCTTGGTGCAGCACTGCGACAACTACCCTCAGCTCATCTCCTGCACCAGACGAGCCGCCCAGAATCTCATCTCCAGGAAGAAGCAGCAGTCAGTTGAATGGATAACCGACCTCGTGGAGATGGAGAAGCTCTCAGACTATACCTGCAATCCCGAATACAGCACTTCCTGGAATAACCTCATGTAAAAGCAGGGCGAATTCATGGATAGGATTCGCTGCAATTACCAGTTTATGGACATTGGCAGATTCGGAGAAATCAACATTGTTCATCTGCGGAGCCTCGACTCGACGTGGTGCAGGAGGCGTATGATCTGAAGATGAGGATGGCGTATTGGGACATAGTGACGAGGAGGATGGTGGATAACATGGTGCTGCACTTGCTGTACAGCATTCAGAAACTGGTGAACAAAGGGATGCAGAAGGAGATCATCGATGAGTTGATGGGGCCTCAGGGAATGGGTTGGAGAGGATGCTGGAGGAGCTGCCGTCGGTGTCGGAGAAGAGGAAGAAACTGCACAGCAGCATCAGCTTGCTCAAGCAGTCTAAGGATGTTGTTGCCAATATCATGGATAAGATTACTGTCGATTTCGATTGAGTGTGGATGTAATGATATCTAAATAATTACCATGATATGCTTCTCTTTCCTTAGGCTCAATGTGAGCGATAGCGTTATCTATATAATTAGTATGGTATGCTTGTCTTTCCTACCGCTCAGTGTGAGCGATATCTATATACTAGTATGGTTTGCTTGTTTTGCCTTAGGCTCAATGTGATACCTTCAATTAGCATTTAGTTTAAATCTTCAATTTTTAAATCTTCATTTTTTAATATCAAGTGAAGCATTCATATATATTTAGTTTAAATCTTCAATTTTTAATTCATCAGTTAACAAATGATACCTTCAATTTGCCCCATTAATTTATTATTACTGGAGTAAACTATTCATATTCTTGCATTCCTACCCGTAGTACAAAATAACATTTAATAGAACATATACAATTAAATAAAAAATTAATGTATTCTTGTGATTTAATACAATCAAACAAACATAATATGAATATCTTATTTAGTAAAACTGACGTGTAGTCCAATAAACAGAACCGCTCTCCCATCCACAATGGGCACAACTTAACGTGCTTACTAGTCACTATTGATGAGGCGATGCCCAAGCCCTAATCGTTTCACGAAATCAATATATAATAGCAAAATATATTCTCATCACCTCATTCATCTACAATCCTATGTGGCAATCTCACAAATTTACATTTTTAATTTTCTAAGTTTCACATTTTTCATTCTTAATTCCAAAATTATCACATTCGAGCTCATGAGCTTATTCGAGCTTTAATCGAACCCAAACAAACTTTCTAAATTTAGATATATGTTTAGAATATTGATTATTCTATTTTAAAAATAAATTATTTTATCCGCACTAACATAATATATTTATTGATTTCTTATAACAAATAAAAATAGTTAGAGATTTAACAGAGTAATTACTAATTATAGAAAGAAAATAATTGTATCTAGTTAATAATTTTATATTTTCAAAGTAAATCAGTTAACGAACTTGTTCATGAGCTAAAGAGCCAAATACCATCATACTCAAGCTTGGTTTGTTTAGCTAACGAGCTTCACTAAACAAACTCGAACGAACTTTTATCGAGCCAAGCTCCAAATAGCTCACGAATAGCTTGACTCATTTACAACCCTATATATATATATAGTGATTATGTGTGGACACTCCTTATAGTGTAAACATGATGACAAATATAAATCATTGATAAATCAATATGGACGCTTCATATTCAATGTACAAATAATGACGCTAATGCACAATTATATGCAAAATATGCATATAACTAATTCAGATGCACACTAAAAAAATAAATGTGTGATTTCTAAATCTAATTGACACGATTTGTTATCATTTATGTATGTTAATTGTTAAGTATTGTATGTACATAAATCAATTATCGTGCATGCGTGTTTACTGTGTTAGAAATTCGAATCAAAAGGCATCTGAATTATATCATACACCAAACTGAAAGGTAATTATATATTTGAATTCGATTTTTTTTGTCACTACGGACTTTCTATACGGTTCCATTGAATATTTGGACTACATCGGAAGTCGATGATTGACTATACACATCACTTAAAAATAAAAGAGATGGTTTGACTATACACATCACTTAGTTATATGTAGACATTTATATTTTTTTCAGTGCAAATAATATTTCTTTTCCATAGAGATGATACTTTATAATTACAGATTAAAAAATAAATGATAGTTTTATTAGTGTAAATGATATTTTTTAAGAACAAATAATACTTCTATTCGTCCACACAGTGCAGATGGATGTACGAAAATTTTTGTGAAAAAAAAAAGGGAGCCCAACTTATATACCCAACTTTCAAAATATATGTACCATTCATATCCAACCTAAAAATTAACTACACTCCATACCCAAACCTATTAAAAAACTATATTTTGATTCAAAATTCTGCAAATTGCAGACGACGTGATGTGAGATGAGAGGGAATTGATTCTCTTTTTTTTCTTTTTCTGTGCAACATTTAACGACTTTATTGACCAACATTTAATTTTATGTTTCCTGTCAAGATTTAATTCATATTAAATTTTATGTTTCTGGAAATTTAATATATCAACATAATACTAATTTAATATGAATGGATGGAATTAATATGTTTCCGGAGTTTAATTAACATAATATGTTTACGGAAATTTAAAGAATTAATATGTTTCCGGAAATTTAATTATATGTTTCCGGAAATTTAATTAATTACTAAAGAATTAATATGTTTCCGGAAATTTAATATATCAACATAATACTAATTTAATATGACCGGAAACAACAAATTAATTCAATTTCTTGAATTAATTTGTTGTTTCGATCGAATAAACTCATCTTTCGGTCGATGAAGTCTTCTCTCCGATCGATAGGAGAAGACTTCATCGACCGGAAAGATGGTTTATTCGACCGTAAACAACGATTAATATGTATATATTGGAAAATTTTATGTAATTCAAGATTTAATTTTATGTTTCGAAAATTTTATGTTTCCGGTCAAGATTTAATTTTATGTTTCCGGTCAAGATTTAATTCATATTAAATTTTATGTTTCCGGAAATTTAATATAGCAACATAATACTAATTTAATATGAATGGATGAAATTAATATGTTTCCGGAGTTTAATTAACATAATATGTTTCCGGAAATTTAAATAATTAATATGTTTCCGGAAATTTAATTAATTACTAAAGAATTAATATGTTTCCGCAAATTTAATATATCAACATAATACTAATTTAATATGACCGGAAACAACAAATTAATTCAAGAAATTGAATTAATTTGTTGTTTCCGGTCGAATAAACCATCTTTCCGGTCGTGAAGCCTTCTCTCCGACCGGAAACAACAAATTTAAAAGGATCATTGATTTATTAGTTTGTATTATAGTAGTTTGTCATTTTCCGGAAAGATAGTTTATTTTTGTATTATATTAGTTTGTCATTTTTCCGGAAAGATGGTTTAATTCATAAACATTAACAATGATCATTTTGTATTATATTAGTTTGTCATTTTTCCGGAAAGATGGTTAAATTAATTCAAGAAATTGAATTAATTTATTGTTTCCGATCGAATAAACCATCTTTGCCTTCTCTCCGACCGGAAATTCTTTAATTCAATTCTCTCCGACCGGAAAGATTGTTAACGTTGTCAATTCTTTAATTTCTTCCCTTTCTTTTGTTTTTTTATGTCGTCGATTGGCTTACTAATTCTTACACCTTACAACTAGCGACACTCAACTAATAAACCATCAATTTTGTCATAGTTAGATAAAATTATTGATAAAGACAATTAAATCATAAATAATTATTCTTACAATTTTACCCTTATTATAAGTTTATTATATTTTCTTTTGCCATTCACAATTATCCCATTCAAAATGGGTCACCGTCAACCCACGCCCTCCCAAGACCGCTCCAAGCCGTGGAATCAGCCTTCTCTGTCGTTACTCGTCATTTCCAACAAGGCTTGGCCTTGAATAATCCTCCGCTGTTGTCCCGAAGGCCGAAGCTATGATCCTTTTAATTCAAGATGGTTTATTCGACCGGAGAGAAGGCTTCACGACCGGAAAGATGGTTTATTCGATCGAAACAATAAATTAATTCAATTTCTTGAATTAATTTAACCATCTTCCGAAAAATGACAAACTAATATAATACAAAATGATCATTGTTAATGTTTATGAATTAAACCATCTTTCCGGAAAAATGACAAACTAATATAATACAAAATAAACTATCTTTCCGGAAAATGACAAACTAATATAATACAAAATAAATCAATGATCCTTTTAAATTTGTTGTTTCCGGTCGGAGAGAAGGCTTCACGATCGAAAGATGGTTTATTCGATCGAAACAATAAATTAATTCAATTTCTTGAATTAATTTGTTGTTTTCGGTCGAATAAACCATCTTCCGAAAAATGACAAACTAATATAATACAAAAGGATCATTGTTAATGTTAATGAATTAACCAAATCTTTCCGGAAAAATGACAAACTAATATAATACAAAATAAACCATCTTTCCGAAAATGACAAACTAATATAATACAAACTAATAAATCAATGATCCTTTTAAATATGTTTCCTGAGTTTAATTAATTTTTCGTCAAACATAAATGAATGATGGAATTAATATGTTTCGGAGTTAAATTTGTACCATTCATTTCGCAATCATTTCATCGATTTATTTGTTTTGTCAATGTCACAATTGACATCGAAACTAACGAACTCAGAGATATATATTAAAAAAGCAAATGGGTATACAATGTATCAATTTTTCAAAATGGTTATGTCTTGTACACACTTTTACAAAAGTGTGTACTTGTATATATTTTGCCAAAAAAAACCCTCATAAAAGGATGATAGACCTTTTACCTACATGGATCTCTTAGTCTTCTTCCATGATTTTTTCGAGTACAAGATATAAGAAAAAACAAACAAGAAGACATGAAAGTAAGAAAACATAGTCATCTTATTTTCATTTGCACCAAATTGGACCTGAGTTACCAAGAGAAAGGGATGATAAAAATAAATAACAAAGTCTTGCTATGCATAAATTACAAATTACACAAATGTAAAAAGAAAAATCAAACAAATTATTGATAAATATTCTTAAAATTTATTAAATACAAAATGTCATATCATCAAATCAATTGTTATTTTTATGTTTGACCTTATGCAATTTATAGGCCCAACAGATGATATTATTATTAAAGACAACGAATTATATTAAAATAAAATAATACATATAACTAATGAATTAGTTAGGAATATTTAATAGATATATTGAATCTTCTTAGTTACAACTCTCATAGCATTTTGAGCTATATAAGTTTATATATACCTTATATTCTTACACAAACATATAAACTTAGAATTAAATTAATAAATATGAACACATGCGTATGTGTATATATAGAAAGTAAGAAATTATATTTCTGATTCTGAATAAAATATGTATAGTAAAATTTGAAAGAATGAAATATTGAATTTGAAAATGTATTAGTATTTTGTTCGAAATAAGAAGTCTATTTGTACACTATGGTGAAATTACAGATAGTGAAGTTTTAATTGTCGAGGGAAGTCGTTTTTTTCTTAATTATTGAAATGTACTTAAGGAAGTCCATAGAAAAAACAAAGAAATATACAAAACTCATCGGCTGAATAAGTAAAATATAATCAAATTCACCAATAGCGACAAAAGATTATAACTTGGTTCATTGCAAGAATTATAGTTTTTATACAGTTAATATGTATATAAGCACATGAAACGCATATTGTTGCAATTAAGATATATATATATATATATATATATATATATATATATATATATACACTTTGTTTTGTATATTAAAAGATAAATTATATAATCAATCAAAATATGAGTAAAATCTGTATAATAGCATTACCTATTAGAAGCATCACCTAAAAGATCAATTTTGTGAGACTTCACTAATTAAAATCTAAATAAAGTGACATTTATAATTAGTGTTTACTATGTAATATTTGAATTTTATTCAGACAGATAATCAATTATCGTAGCAACTTTATTCAATTATTTTGATATTTTATAAATTTGAATGGATTTGGGTAATTAACAGTATTACTATATATAAGGGTTTAAGATGGAAACGAGTAGTAACATTATTTTTCAATCGAATTTCAGACATGTATGGGTATATAAATTTTAAATGGATCCGAAAATTAATGAACATGTATACATGAATTTTTCTCAATTACTTAGTCTTTTGTTATTTGTTCTATTTAGTATTAATGATTAATTTATAATGTTCGGGGTGTTATTGCAACAAATGATCAATTATTGTAATATTTTATATTTATAAATTAGCGAACATTATTATACGGCTATGAGACGAGAATGGGTAGTATACAATATTTTAATCGGAGTTGGGACGAGTATGAATATAAACATTGTACATGGGTCCCGGTGGATGAATGCAAACCTCTTTATTTCGATTCACTAATAGAGTTTTTAGAAAACTTCACGAATTGGAAAACATAATTAAATTGGAATCTCATATATTTTTTGTGTGCATACTATTTATTATTAATGTTTACTCTATAATGTTTTAGTTAATTGAGCCAAAATAATCAAGTATTATAACAAATCATATTTATAAACTCAAACGGGTTCTGGGAGTTAGCGGGTATTACTATATGATTTTGTGATAAGAACGAAATTAACGAGTATTTAGACTATTTATTATTGAAGTTTACTATGTAATATTCTGATTTTATTAAGATAGATCACTAACTAATGTAATAACTTGAATTTAATTATTTATAATTTTATAAAATTAAATGATTTTGGGTAATTGATGAATATTACTATGCAAGGGTGGAATGAGAACGAGCGGAAAAATAATTTTCTAAATCGATATGAAACATGTTCGAGTATATATATAATATCTAAATAGGTTTGAACATTAATCGACATGTATACATAGAATTTTCTATTTTCGATATTTTATTATTTGTTCTATTTATTATTAATGTTTACTTTGTGATGTTTTGATTGTTATTGCGATGGATAAATAATTATTATAATAATTTATATTTATAAATTTAAACAAGAATTGGTAATTAGTGAGTATTATTCTAAAATTTTGAGACGAGATCAAGTAGTAAAATTAAAATATGAATCATTTTCAGTTATTTGATCGTGAATATCTACGGTAGATTCATTACTTTAAAGCTCTATGGTCAGATCTTCGACGATCGTCTTCATACAAATATTGTTTCATTTACTATGATTAGAAATGCAACATAAAGTGATAATAAATCAACACATAAAGTGATTTCCTGTCGAAACTCGACGGATTACAAACTAGTATTTAAAAAACAAAAAAAAACAAAAAAGAGATGTAGCATATCTGGACGTTCTCGAGCCAAACAAAATTTGTTGGCCAATATTTGAATTCCAGAAAATATGACGAATCTTGCGAAGCATTGATGCATATTATTGAGATGAAAAAAACGGTGGAATTGAATTGGCGTGCGTGGATGGCGAAAAAAATGTTTAATTAAAAGGTATATTATTTTATAACTATTAAGAAAATCTTATTTAAGTTTTAATGTTATAAGTTTCTATAACATTAGGACATATTTATAGTAACTTGATAGCAATGATTATAGGGTTGATTAATTTTTCTCTATATGTAGCATTATCACATTAGCAATGAACATATAAAATTATGTCCATGATGAATTATGCTCTATCATATAAAGTTCAACAATGCATAACATCTCAACTCAAACACAAGATTTAAATCCTTATTTAAATACAATAAATCAAAGAATAATTATGTAAAATTGAAAAAAAAAATAGGAATTACTTTTTTAGAAGAAGACTAAAGGAGTATATTAACCTGTTCTCTGTACCCCCGTCGTGGTTTTCTGCATTCGGTCGTTCACGATTCACGTGTGCAATCCCGTCTCTTAATTGCAAAACATTCTGAATCTCACTCTCATCTGCAGCCAGAATTGCATACGAAAATGGGAGGTAAAATCTACTGTCATGGAAATTGTCAATCTTTGTTCGGTATATGTTTATGCGGCTTTATTGAATTGTGGGTGGAACGCGTAGGTGAAGTGGGCTGCTCAACTTCAAATCTTTGGTTAGCTCAAACCCCAAGAAAAGATGGGCTGAACTATTCTTTCATCTACACACCGCTTTGGCACACACTTTGCCTTGGCATTGTCGTTCCCTACAGATTAACTTTACGAGGTATTTCACAGTCATACTTAGGGGGTGTTTGGCTAAGCTTATTTTAGAGAGCTTATAAGCTCCAAAAGCTTATAAGATGTTTCAAGAGCTTATAAGAGGTAATGTATCAAGTGCTTATAAGTTGTTAAAGTGTTTGGATACTTGATCTTATAAGATAGAGAAAGAATCGTGAATTAGAGAGAAAAAATCATAGTTAGAGAGATAAAATTGACGAGATGTGAAGTTAGGGTTAAAATTGACGAAACGTGTATATGTGTAGGAAATAACGAACTATAATAAGGTTATTTTGGTAAATTCATGGTTGCTTATAAGTTTATGAAAAATAAGTTAGGGTTGACCAACTTATTTTTAGGGAGCTTATGTCGTTGAGCTTATTTTCACAACTTATAAGTCGCTTAGGAGCTTATTTTGCCAAACGCTTTGCCTGTGACTTAGAAGCTCCTAAACAACTTATGTCGTTTTAAAGAACTTATAAGCAGCCAAACACCCTCTTAATCTCTCTCGTCTTTCTTGTTCATATGCAAGTTATTTCTTTTCTTGATTGATTTAGTAAACAAGTTCATCGTAACCATAATATGATGTTCTCGTCAAGGAAAAAGGAAATATCTTAACCGTAGTTTGAAGTTCATGTAAATGTTGTAACTAATAACTTTAGAATAGGAAATGGCATTGAGTTTTCATGGTTCACGATTATCCCGTGTCGATGTTCATTTTATATGAATTATATGAATCTAATGATAAGGTGGGCACCCTAACTTCACCCCAAAAGCACACTCAAAGGAGAAGGTTTGGACCCACCTTATATCCAACCCAGATAAGCCTCCGTGGGGCGATGTGGAATGCATCATCCCCACCCCATAAGACCGAATGCCTCATCGATGATCCGCGAACCCTATGAGACACCAACCCAACGGAAGGTCACCGATACCAAATGATAAGGTGGGCACCCTAACTTCACCCCAAAAGCACGCTCGAAGGGAAGGTTTGGATCCACCTTTATATCCAACCCAGATAAGCCTCCGTGGGCGATGTGGGATGATCATCCCCACCCCATAAGACCCGATCGCCGATCGACGATCCGCGAACCCTATGAGACACCAACCCAACGGAAGGTCACTCGATACTAAATGATAAGGTGGGCACCCTAACTTCACCCCAAAAGCGCTCAAGGGAAGGTTTGGACCCACCTTATATCCACCCAAGATAAGCCTCCGTGGGCGATGTGGGACGCATCATCCCTACCCCCATAAGATCCGACTGCCTCAGTTGGCAATCTGGTGAACCCTATGAGACACCGACCCAACGGAAGATCAGCTCTGATACCAAATGATATGATCATCGTTGGTACGAAGGATCTATCGACACGCGAACGGAAGAACGAACAAGATCGAATATCCCAAAACCTCTGAATCTAACCCAAGAAGTGATATAGGTCAGTATGTCGCCTATACCCCAACGTGATGTTGACGCAGCAACTCGGGGACGATGAATGACACACAAACGAGCGATCCTCGTTGGTACGAAGGATCTATCGACACGCGAATGGAAGAACGAACAAGATGGAATATCCTAAAACCTCTGAATCTAACCCAAGAGGTGATATAGGTCAGTATGTCGCCTATACCCCAACGTGATGTTGACGCAGCAACTCGGGGACGATGAATGACACACAAACGAGGGATGACTGTCTCGTTGATACGTCGATAAATGAATTACTTGACAAATCTCAAGAAATTCGAAGAGCTAATGAAGAGAGAATAAAACTCACATATATTCGTAAATCAAAAGTTGAATATTTTCGTATGCTTACAAGCCTTTATATAGGCTGAAAATGAAGTCTAATCCTTATCAAATAAGGAATCCTTATCAAAGTATGAAACTAACTAATAGAAGAGATCTAATTAAACTAGGAAACTATTTAATCTTATATCTAAATGGGCTGCAAAAATAATTAAAACTAAAAACATGCCCAACAATATCAGACTCCATCATTCCCCTCCTCTTGAGAAGGATTTGTCCTCAAATCCAAGTCGTCACCTATATTAACCGATGGCTTTTCCTTATTCACCACCCACTTCAAAACACTAGCTCTTGCAAGATAAGAATTTTGGATTACTCATTTCTCCTTACTTCCATCACTTTGCCTAACCGACTTCACCAACTTCGACTTTTTTGCAAAGAAAGACTGATTCTCATAAACTTGTTTTGGAGAAAGAGGAACAAGTGATACTTTCTTTTGATTGAACTCGAGGGAGTATTTGTTCGTAAAGCCCTCGAGGGAGTATTTGTTCGTAAAGCCATCATGCTTCATTTTTCTATCAAACTGCCACGGTCATCCCAATAGTATATGGCTCACCGCATCGAATCGCATCACAAAGAACTTCATCCTCATATTTTCCAATACGAAATGGAATCTTCACTTACTTTGTCACCTTGGCAATGCCACTATCATTCAGCTACTGCAACCGATATGGCTTGGGATGCTTCACTAATGGTAGCCTAACTTCTCAACCATGGTCATACTAGCCGATTGCACAACTCCCACCATCGATGATCACGCCCACACCTTATCTTCGACATAACACCGTATGAAAGATGTTCTTTCGCTGTTCTATATCACTCACTTGATTTTGTACACTCAAAGCTCTCCTAGCAACAAAAATGAGTGCATCGGGTGCTTCAATCTCTTCAACTTCGGAATCCTCCAAGGCCGACATCTCTGGATTAGTAGCCTCTCCCTCATCATCGGTCACCACCTCTCCATCATCCCGAATGATCATCACCCTCTTATTCGGACACTCTCTAGCAATATGTCCAATTCCATGACAAGTAAAACACTTCAAATCACGGTGCCGGGTACCGTCAAGTTTGGCTTGAGTTGTGTAACTCGTAGGATCTGTTTTTGGCATTACAAACGGCCACTTCTCCCATTTGGATGCTCTTCCTTCTTCCATTGGTTCCTCTCGATAAAGAACCATTAACATTTTGGGGCTGCCTCCAATGGATTGATTCGCTCATGTTACCGCTACTACTATCATTAAACCTCCTCTTGAGTTGGTTCTCAATCTTTATGGCCATGTGAACCATGTCCTCCAACTCGACATAATGTTGTAATTCCACCCATTGCGAATTTCCCAATTCAATCCAGCCAAGAATCTTGGCATTGTCGCCTCTATCTTCAACAATACTGCTCGAATCATAGCTACTTCCATCTCCTTGAAGTAGTCATCCACACTCTTCGGTCCTTGCCTCAAATTCTGTAATTTGTTGTACAACTCACGGTAATAATGATTAGGCAAAAATCGCTTCCTCATCACCGCCTTAATCTCTTCCCATGTCTGGATAGGCTGCTCTCGATTCCTCCTCCTCCTACTCACCAACTGATCCCACCAAACAAGTGCATAATCAGAGAACTCTATTGCTGCTAACTTTACCTTCTTGAGATCGGAATAGTTATGGCAATCAAACATGAGCTCCACCTTTCTCTCCCACTCCAAGTATAATTCAGGATCATTTTTCCCTTGAAAAGAAGGGATGTTCATCTTGATACTGCTCAGATTGTTATCTTCTCAATCCCTTCTTCTTGGTCGCCTTTCATCAAAATCTGAAAACTCATCTTCCTCATTTTCAGCCTCTTCGTATCCATTATCTCGATGAAAATTTCGCCTCCGCCTCCTTTTCGCCCTCCACCGTTGATACACAATAGGATCTAGCCGACGCCGCCCTCTCTCACGAGGTCTCTTCTCAAGTGCATTGATTCGATCATGCAGCCTCCATCTCTTTTGTGATTATCGCTCCCAATTCGTAACGCAAGGCCTCTATCATGAATTTTGTTTGACGATCGATAGAATCATCGTCGCCCTATGACATGATCCATCCGACTCCACCTTCTTAGACATTACCGCAGAAAACGTTATAAAATAAAAATAATGAAACCTCACCAACTCACAAACGCCGTATCACTCAAAATGAGTCACCAAAGACTGTATCAATAATCCTCACGTAACGAGATGCGGAAAATCTCAAGAACGAAAAAAAATAAAAAATAAAGCTACGGATATTGAATGGATAATGTATGATATGGATAACGATATGGATAATGTATGGTATGTGTTCCGACCAAATTGTTCTTTTCAGTCGCTCGCAATAGTACGAGGTCCTTATAGAACGGTAAGGTCGACCCAAGTCGAATCTCTCGAGGAAGACTTAACAGGGCTACGGTTCTATGTCAAACACGAAAACAGAAAAGAAATACTAACGTCCTAACATAAAGGGGGCAGTCACGGTAAGGACGAAAGCAGGAAAATAAAATAAGCAGATAAGAGCGGATGCACTTGGACAACAATAGGAATTGACGATATACGGAATTGGAGACGGTGTTCTAGGGTTCGAATCTATCCTCACAATTAATAAATCAAAGACCCGCACACAATGCATAAAATACCCACGCCTCTCACCAAACGGTCAACACTAACTAACCTCTCAATTACGTCAATGCTAGACTCGAACTTAATGACAGGAGATCTCTCAACCACCCCACCATCAACTACGAAGGATATTTCACTACAAATGCACACAATAGCAAAACCCTATCCACATATATCAATTACCCAACAACAAACCAATCTCTCGATCACTTTCGTTGTCAAACTCATATTTAATATAAATCTGCTCTCGCATATCTTCATAATCAAATATAAACACACAATCAACCTACACTATTCTTTCGAACACCATGTATGAAGATCATGAAATAACCAATTTATACGAATAGAAAAATCACAAATCATCAATTCACTAATCGCAATTCAAGATAAGAACGATTAAACATATATTATTCTACAAATCATAATTTATCTCATGGTAGAAATGATTCTAATCCCAATTACATAGACATAATTAAAATCGTGAAAACTTACAACCATTTCATAGATAAATTCATCTTCCAAATATCCGAATCGCATAATCCACTTGTTAATCCAAGCACAAAATGATTAAAGGAAAAGAAAAGGAAAAGAAAGGAAAAGAAAAGAAATGCGTGAGTGCGGGAGAGAGAACTGACGTATGAGGAAAAATAAAATTAGAACTTAGGGTTTTTTTTACGTGCGTTTCAGCATTTATATCAGAAGAAATTCACGCCCAGCGCCGGAAGGAGCGCAGCGCCGGACGCGGGATGATTCTGGACAAAACAGCCTCAGCACCCCAGCGCCGGACGCGGGGTGCCTCTGGACTGAAGAGTCGCAACACTCCAGCGTCGGACGCGAGGAGCAGCGCCGGACGCGGCTGGGCGAGACGAGGCGCAGCGCCGCGCGCCACGGACGGAGGAGGCGTGGCGCTGGTGCTACCAATACGAACGAGATGATCTTCGACGATGCACGCGGGGGGCAACACCACCTGCTTCCCGGGGGGCCAAGGTCAGCTGCTTGATGAAGCGCGCGACGACGGTGCGCGCCGGACGGAAGCATCGAGGCGGCGCGGCGGCAAGCAGCGCCGGCCGGGCGCTGGAGAGCAAGGAGGAGGCGCTGGGCGTGGAGGGCGCTGGTGATGTCCAGCACCGGTTGTGCTGGAAGGAGAGGCGAACGCGCGTTTGGGGTGTGCGGCGCCGACTCGCGCGCATCGCCGGACGTGCGCTGCGGCGCGATTCGCCGCTTCGCTCGCTCTCTCGTCCGAACTCCGATTTCGATCCGCTTTGCGCCACGGACTCCTATCGAGATGCTCTTCAATATAGGATAGATCTTGAAGCTTCATTTCATCCTATTAAATGTCATTTTCTACAAAACATCGAAACAAACCAAATAAATCCAATTCGATAAATACTAATCAAACCAACGACATAAATAGACAAACCACGGAAACGGATTCATAAACATATGAAAATACGCACAAAATCATACTAAACAGTATGGATAACGATGTGTATAACGATCACAGATATGGTAGACGCTGATTTTAAAAAAACGGATGAACAAACCCTAGCCGCTACCCACACTACAACAAAAAACAGATATTGGGGCACTTATTTAGAGTCACTATTTATTAAATGCCTCTAAGATATATTATTGGGGCACTTAGATATATTAAATTTAGAGGAAAATTTTAAAAAAATCTAAAAAAATTTAAAAAGTGCCCCCAAAGAGTTTGGGACACGATACTTAGCAACACTATGAAAGTGCCCCGAAAATCAAAAGTGCCCCCAAATACAATATATTGGGGCACTTCTCGTGTTTGAAAAGACTTTTGTTGTAGTGCACACAACTGTATTTAAATGAAACGAAAGAAAGAAATCCTAGATACTACCCTTGACACGAACGAAAGAAATAAACGAAACCTAGACGATGAACGAATGGATGACGAAAGGATGGACGAACGAACGGATGGACGACGAACGGATGGCTCTAATACCAAATGATAAGGTGGGCACCCCTAACTGCACCCCAAAAGCGCCTCAAAGGGAAGGTTTGAACCCAACCTTATATCCAAATTTCAGATAAGCCTCCGTGGGTGATGTGGGACGATCATCTAAGGTCAGTGTTTTGCTTAATGAACATAATAAACCAACTACACTAAAACATCGAAGGGCCAGATGCAGCAAGAGAATAAGAATATATGATTAGAAACATCTAATGAGAATATATGCCTAATGAATACATTTTTTTTCTTTCAAAAAGGATCGAATATTTAATCGACTAATGATAACATTTGATTGGTGGCACATGCGAGACGCCCTCGATTGGTAGGAGAAAGAAGGTAAACACCAAAGAGAAACCAAAGTGGTCTTTGATGGGAATACGTGGCCTACAACTGCCTAAATAATACCCTCCGTCCCGATATTCATGGTTCATTTCTTTTACACGTTGATTAATGAAAGTTGTATTTTATATGTAAAGTAGTGTGTGATACAAATTGAAGACATTTAGTGCAAATTGTTTCATTTTTGAAACGTGCCAATAATAATGGGACAGTCCAAAAAGGAAAACGAGCTAACAATAATGGGACAGAGGGATTATTTGGTTTTTGATTAAATCGAATCAAATTAAAATTAATTTTTTAGTTATTTTTAATAAATTTTAGTTTTATAATTATTACATTAATTATTTTTAATAAATTCCATGTTTTTTGAAAATAATTATTTAATTATTTACTTATTAATTAGTTTTATTTCGATTTTTCGATTAATCGAAAAAATCGAATTATAATAATCGATCGATTTTCTGTTAATCGAAAATTTAAATCCGATTTCAATTCTTATGTCAACTCCAGGTTTTTTTGGCGGCCATCTGGATTCTATTTTTCGAACAAATTCAATTGAATTAATCAAAATTGAACAATTTACAATCACTACCGCGGGCCTGCTAAAGTAAATATCCAGGAAACTAGCTTCTCCATGACAAAGCTAGCTCATAATAAATAGCTGCATCCAGCAAAACTTCTTCATCTCACTCTCTTACACAACACAATCAATGTGTTTGTCTGCTAGAGACGAAATGTCATCATCGACAGTAATGAAGTGGCTGGCCCTGCAGAATCCTCAAAATATCCAAAACCATCGCCAACAAGAAGACGAAGAAGAGTAAGAATCAACCCGGCGACGACTCATGACGCTACCATCGTTTCTCCCTACAACGACCGTATTCGGCCTCTGCTGGACACGGTGGATAGGCTGCGCCACCTGAAGATCATGCAGGAAGGCATCCAGCTCCCGACCATCGTGGTCGCCGGCGACCAGTCCTCCGCAAGTCCAGCGCCCTCGAGTCCTCGCCGCATCCGCCTCCCCGCGGGCGAGGGCATCTGCACCAGGGTCCCTCTCATCATGAGGCTCAAGAATCACCCCAGCCCCGAACCGCAACTCTCCCTGGAATTCAACGGCAAAACCGTCCAAACCGATGAAGCAAACGTCGTCGATGAAATCATGTACACCACTCAGGAGATCGCCGGAAAGGGGATAAAGAGACGTGTTATATTGATATTCATGCATGCACACATGCATGACATATGGCTTCACCGAAGGATGGCTCGTGGGAAATTTCTAGAAGGATGACAGCTGTTATGCAGCTCATGATATCTACACTCTGCGCAAGCTAGCTCAAGTATTTGTTGTAGTTAGTTGCAAGCTGTTACCTAGTTTGTTACATGATAGTTTGTTAGTTTGTTACATGATAGTTAGAAATCAGTTTTCTTTTCCTTTCGTGTTGCACGCTGCCTCTGACGGTGCTATAAATAAAAGGTCTGTACAATGTAAACATTTTGATACAGATTGAATAAGAAACACTTCCCGGTTTTCTATCTTCTATTCCTTTTATCCTTTCTACATGGTATCAGAGCATCTATCTCTGTGATTTCTAAAACACCATGGCCAGAAATAGAAGAGTTGGATGGAACGCATTAGAGGAAGAAGAAGGAGGACATCGCGATGCCTTGCAAGAAGAATTTCAGAGAGTTGAAGAGGAAAGCCATAGAAGAACAAATCCAGATCCACAAGCAATAGAAGGTAAGCAGGTCAACGAAATCTTACATCTACACAGTGCAGACCATCCTGGTATGCAAGTTGTCTCTGTGCAATTAAATGGAAGCAATTTTTTGAATTGGAGTAAATCTGTGAGAAGAGCTCTAGGAGCTAAAAGCAAGCTTGAGTTACTTGATGGAAGCATAGTTAAACCAGATATCAATGAGCCACACTACAAAGCGTGGATTAAAGCCGATTACATGGTCTCCTCATGGATCATTAACTCAATTTCAAAGGATCTAGTGGATGCTTTGCACATAGATTCAACGAAGAAGCTGTGGAGGCTTTGAACCAGAGAGACGACAATGGACCAAAAATAGCCAGGCTACAGCGTGAGAATTGGGAGTTATTCACAAGGAAATCAAAGTGTTTTGGTATACTTTAACAAGCTCACTGCGATGTGGAATGAGCTAGATATGATCTTGCCACCTATAAGCTGTACGTGTAGAGCGAGAAACACGACAGTAGAAAGGGAAGAGAATCAGAGGCTGATGCAATTTCTGAATGGGCTAAATGATAGCTATGAAAATACGTGCAACCAAGTTTTATTCCTCGATCTTTTGCCAAATGTTAATAGAGCATATTGTATGATCTTACAAGTCGAAGATCAAAAGATCATCACTGATACATTCATGGATACAGGTGGTCAAATGGCGATGAACGTTGGACAACAAATCAATATGAGGCAAACTACATTTGGTAAACAGTACAATTTCAAAGGAAGAAGGACGAGAGAGGAGAATCAAAATTTATATTGCTCGCATTGCAATAGGAGTGGTCATGAAGAGAAGGAGTGCTTCAAACTCCATGGATTTCCAGAATGGTATAGAAAGCTAAAGGAAGCTAAAGGCAGAATGAGAGCTAATTTTGCTGATACGAATGTTGAAACAGTAAAACAGCAAGGTGATAACAGCAACATATCTGAGTCTAACTCAGATATTGAAAAGGTTGTGCAGAAGGAGTTTGCCAAGTGTTTTGGGCATTTGATGAACAAGAGCAGTGCATCCACATCTGAAAAGATTGATGCTAACATGATTCGTAATGGATCAAATTCTGAAGAGGAATTCTGTGGTCATTATGCTTTTAGCATACTTGGGGGAGTTGAAAAGGAAAAATGGATCATTGATTCTGGAGCTAGTTCACATATTTGCTGCAATTTAAGCATGATGAGGGAGACTGTTAGACTTCAAACTCCGCAAGATATACACCTCCCCGATGGATCAACCAAGGAAGTTCTCTATCAAGGGTCTGTGAAGATAAATGATGGTATTATCCTCAGCAATGTTCTTCTTGCACCAACGTTTACTCACAACTTGATATCAGTAGCACAGCTAGCTGAGGAGAGTTCAGCTGCTGTGTGTTTTTAACACTCACTGTGTTATCCAGAAGATCAAAACTGATCACATCATGGGGATAGGAAAACTCATTGGAAACTTGTACATGATTGGGGGAGGCATTTCTTGCAACAGTGTGACCAGCTCAAGACTGAGCATAAAAGATCTGCATGAAATGCTAGGGCATCCATCCATGGAAGCCATGAATCACATACCTGGTGTAAAAGGAAGAATAACACCTGCAGTCATAGAAGCTCTAAAAGGATGTGAGGTATGTGCTCGCTCCAAACATGCTCGCTACCATTTCCAATATTGCATAGAAGAACTTCAAGTTTATTTGAGCTTGTTCACATAGACATATGGGGACCCTATAACTCCGCAAGTATTGATAATGTGAGATTTATGCTTACCATAGTGGAGGATTATAGTCGCATGACTTGGACCTATATGCTTAGCACAAAAGGTCAAGTATCTTCAGTGCTTAAACAATATATATTGATGATTAAGACTCAGTTTAGAAAAGATATCAAGCAAATTCGAATTGATAATGGCTCAGAATTCATAAATCACTCTGTGGCTAATTTGCTTATTGATTTTGGGATTCTGCATCAAAAGTCATGTGTCTACTCACCTCAGCAAAATGGTGTTGTGGAAAGGAGACACCGTAGTTTGCTACAGATTGCTAGGGCTCTAATGTTCGAAAGTAAGTTGCCTGAACATTTTTGACATACCCTTGTTAACAGCTACTTGGTTGCTAAATCGGATGCTCAGTCAAGCTCTGAAATGGGAATGCCCTTATTCTGTTTTATATAAGGCAGCACCTATTCTTGATGATATACATCCTTTTGGATGCTTAGCTTATGCTATTAATCTCTTGCCTCATAAATCGAAATTTGACAGTAGAACTATAAAGTGCATTTTTTTGGGATATGCTGTAAATCACAAAGGTTTTCTGTTGTGTGATTTGGATAACTCTCAGGTTTTCATATCAAGAGATGTCAAGTTCATACACTCCACATATCCTTTTAAATCTGCCTCTCATTTACCACAGCCTGCAAATCCTATCTCTTATCCTATTTTTGAAAATCCTGAACAAAGTCTGATACCTTATTCTCCAGACTTCACTATAGATGATCCCACCTATTCTCCCTCAGATAAATCCTCTTCAGTTGATCCTCCTCGAAAAAGCACAAGAAATTCAAAACCTCTCTCATGGATGACTGACTACATTGGGTCTGTTAGTCAGCCTTCTATCCTTCACCCAAATGATTCTCCAAGTGTCACACCTCCTACATTCCCATATCAGGTGTCTTGCTGCCTTTCCCCTAAATACACTGCCTTTCTCATAAACCTCACTCATCTTCATGAACCTCCCTCTTACCAAGTGGCTAGTACATATCCTGAGTGGAGAGAGGCCATGAATGCAGAATTGACAGCATTGGAAGAAAATCAGACCTGGACTCTCACTGATCTGCCAGCTGACAAACGACCAATTGATTGTAAATGGGTTTACAAGGTTAAGATGAATGTGGATGGCTCAGTCGAACGCTTCAAAGCTCGCCTAGTTGCAAAAGGGTATAACCAAAAATTTGGGATAGACTATACCGAGGTATTCTCTCCGTTGCAAAGCTTGTCACAGTTCGATTTCTCATTGCCGCTATACTGTATTTGATTGGCCTGTACATCAAGTTGATGTTAACAATGCCTTTCTACATGGTTTTCTACATAATGAGATATATATGTCTCCTCCACAGGGGTACTCTAAAGCCAAACCGGGGCAAGTTTGCAAATTGATGAAAAGCATCTACGGCTTGAAACAGGCATCTCGTGAATGGAATGCTGAGTTTTGTCATCACCTTCTTTCTTTTGGGTTCAAACAGTCATCTCATGATCATTGTTTATTTGTGAAGGGAGCAGGTTGCACATTTGTTTGCCTTCTAGTTTATGTGGATGACATCCTGATTTCAGGACCTAATGAAGAACTCATTGATGAAGTAAAGGTTTCTCCACGCACCCTTCACTATTAAGGATTTGGGATTGGCAAAGTATTTTTTGGGCATGGAGATTGCTCGAGGTGCTTCTGGAACTTGTCTTAATCAACGAAAATACATTTTGGATCTTCTTGGATCCACTGGTCTTCTCGGCTATAAACCAACCACTACTCCCTTTCCACAAGGTACTTTTTATCTGCTGATGGATCTCTCTTGATGAACCCGATGCTTACAGAAAATTGGTTGGTAAGCTCTTGTATCTTAATCTTACTCGGCCTGATCTCAGTTATGTGGTGCAGCAATTGAGTCAGTTTGTGAGCAAACCGTAAACATCATTGGGATGCAGCTATTCATGTTCTAAAGTATTTGAAGGTGCCATTCTCTTGGATTATTTTATCCTACTGGCAGGGATCTTCTTGTTTCTTCTTATAGTGATGTTGATTGGGGTACTTGTGTGGACACAAGACAGTCTTTAACAGGTTATTGCATCTTTTAGGCAAATGCCTCATATCCTGGAGATGCAAAAGCAAACAACGGTTTCGTATCCTCGGCTGAGGCTGAATATCGCGCCTTAGCGCTACTGTCCGTCAGCTCACATGGATAGATTTCTTGTGTACTGATTTTGCTGTCACGCTCATCTTCCAGTTCTGTTGTATTGTGACAACCAAGTGTTGTGAACTCAAGCTTGATTTTGGAAAAGGAAAGCAAGTGGGAAAGATATCTGGTTTCGCAATCGAGAGTAAAGGTGAGTCCTAAAGAAATTGAATTGAAGAAATACACGTGGTGTTGTTTGAGAGAAACTCACCTTTATGTCAATATTCTAATAGTTGTTATTTCAATTAAAGTGTTAGTTGTTTAAGAGTTGCTATTACCTTTGTGGGACCATCTATAGTGTATTAGGGCCACTGTAGAATAAACAGCTGCATATGAAAAAGTATCTTATCTCTATCTCATTCTTTATTCTCTCTACCTACTACATCTTCTTCCTCCACAAGTTATTATATAATATTTCTACAAGAAATTACAAAATATATTTTAATAATACATATCAGTACAACTGGTATCAGAGCTAGCATCTTGGCGCAATGGCTGAAGGGACAAGATTCAAGGACCTGCAAGAGGCGCAAAGAAAACTTGATCAAATTTGGCAACAAGAGTCGATTAAGCGAGATGCCTCTGAACTTAAACTCCAAGAGCAGATCACGATGCTGAATGAAGACATGCATAAACAAATGGGCAATGTGAACAGTAAGTTTGATCATTTAACCACCACTTTGGCTACTATGCAGTTATTTAGTATTAAATATTGAAAAGGAAAAAATAGAGAGAGATCTGTTTTAGGAGAACATGAGCAAAAGGAATTTAATGGCTAAGGTTCCATTAAAACACCACACACACATAGTGGCAAGAATCATGGGATCAACTGAAGCCACATTATTAGCCCGTTACCCAAGCTAGATTTCCAAGGTTTGATGGAACCCAACCCCGCTCATGGATATTAAAATGTCAGGGTTACTTCAAGTTAATACCCAACATTCCCGATTCACAGAAGGTTACCTTGGCTGCGATGCATTTTGAGGGAAGGGCAAATCAGTGGTACCAAAATCTTTCTACCAAACAAATTGATCTGGAATGGTCTCAGTTTGTGGAATTGGTCTCGGCTAGGTTTGAAGAGCTAAGAGAGACCAAAATAATTGCTGAGTTTAACAAGTTGAGACATGTGGGAAGCTATGATGACTATGTAGAGAAATTTGAAGAGCTTCGAGCTTGTATGATGCTGCTAAACAAAGGGGAATACTCACAAGAATATTTTGTTGCAAGTTTCATAAGTGGATTGAGTGATGAGCTACAGGCCTTCGTAAGAATGTTTAACCCTACTTCCCTTGAGCAAACTGTGGAGCTAGGCAGAAATCAAATGCAGACCCTTGAAGCTCTTACTAAGAAACTACGTTATCCATCTAAGCTACCAAGTTCAGGTTCTTCCAGCTACAAGAGGACAGATTCACCTACTGTCATGACACCACGAGGGCAAGATGCTAGTAATAAAACCTCCTTCAAGTTACTCACTGTAGCTGAGATGACAGCACGAAGGGAAAAGAAATTATGTTATAATTGTGATGAAACTTACATCCCAGGGCATAGGTGTAAGCAAAGAATTTCTTATTTAATAATGACAGAGGAAGAAGAGAATGATCTCTGGCAATCATTCTTGGTAGAAGCTAATGTGAATGAGAGGCTTGACCATATAGTGGAAGAAGTTCAGATAACCCTAAGTGCTTTGACAGGGGAAGGTGGGCTGACAACTATGAGATTAATTGGGGAAGTTGGAGATAAGAAAATTAATATTCTTTTAGATTCAGGTAGTACATTGAGTTTCATCAGTGAACCAATTGCTACAGCTCTAGGATGCCAGTTAGAACCTGTGAAGCCAATTCTTGTCAAGGTTGCTAATGGCAGCAAAATGGTGAGCTCCAAAAGGGTGAAGGGTTTCTCTTGGAAAATTCAGCAACATCAGTTCACTTATTCTCCTAGAGTGTTAAACACTGTGGGGTGTGATTTAATTTTGGGTGGTGATTGGCTTAAGGCATGTACACCCATAGAGCTAGACTATGATCACATGACTTTCACTGTCACCCTACTGGGAAAGAGGGTCAAGTTACAGGCACTCACTGGGGCCAATCACTGTCAGATGATGACTGGTGTTGAGCTCTACCAAATGATGCACACTGAACTTCAGAATATCGAGGAGATGTTTTGGATAAAATCTAAAGATGATGAGTACTTGAAAGCACAGGGGCTGGAGGAATTACTGGAGGAATTCATGGATTTATTTGAGGAACCGACCGGGTTGCCCCCCATCAGAGGTATTGAACACCAAATCCTTCTTAAACCAGGCAGTACTCCTAGACAACAATTTCCTTACCGGTATCACATGAACAAAAAAATGAGATTGAGAAGATTGTGGGAGGATTACTTGCAACTGGTGAAATACAACACAGCAAGAGCCCCTATGCTTCACTAGTGCTATTGGTTAAGAAGAAAGATGGAACATGGAGAGTATGTGTTGATTATAGATACCTCAACAACCACACAATCAAACATAGTTACCCTATTCCTCGTTATTGAGGAACCCTAGATGAGCTACATGGAAGCGCTTTTCAAAATTGACTTGAGATCGGGCTATTTTCAAATATTGATGTCTCCTGAACATAGGCACTTAACGCTTTTAGGACACATCATGGTCATTTTGAATTTTGTCATGCCCTTTGACTATGCAATGCCCCCGCTACCTTCCAATCCCTTATGAATCAAGTTTTTGAAAAACAATTTAGGAAAACAGTTTTGGTATTCTTTGATGATATTTTGGTTTATAGCAAGACTTGGGAAACTCATCTTATGAATGTAAGAGAAGTTCTCCTTATTTTGAGGAATAACAAATTATATGCAAAGAGGAGTAAATGTTGCTTTGGACAGGGTAAGGTGAACTATCTAGGCCACATCATCTCTGCAGCAGGTGTATCCACTGATCCAGATAAAATCAAGGATATGGTGGAGTGGCCAAGGCCTTCTAATCTTAAACAGTTGAGGGGTTTCTTAGGTCTCACTGGTTATTACAGGAAGTTTGTACAGGGATATGGGGTTCTCAGTAGGCCTCTTAGTTCCCTATTGAAGAAAGGGGCTTTCCATTGGGAGGATGAGGCAGAGCAAGCCTTCATCAAACTTAAGGAAGCTATGATCAATACACTTGTTTTAGCTCTACCAGATTTCACTATACCTTTTGTCCTAGAAACTGATGCAAGTGGAACAGGTGTGGGGGCTGTTCTCATGCAGAGAGGTCAACCTATTGCTTATATGAGTAAGACCCTAAGCCCCAAAAATCAATCTCTTTCTATTTATGAAAGAGAATTTTTGGCAATATTAATGGCTATTCAAAGGTGGAGGCACTACTTGCAAGGAAGCAAATTCATCATTAGAACTGACCAACAAGCACTAAAACAATTGCTTGATCAAAAGATTGTCACCCCTATGCAACAAAAAATGGGTGGCTAAACTCCTAGGATTCCATTATGAGATACAATACAATAAAGGAAGGGATAACAAAGTTGCAGATGCTTTATCTCGAAGAGGAGAAATAGGTGACAATTGTAGTGCCATTACTACAGTCAGCCCTACTTGGGTCCAACAAGTTAAGGCTAGTTACGAAGGGGATGGATTTATTCAGAAGATCATGGAGGCCAAGGTATTGCAGTCAGACAGCTTACCTGAATGGGAGCTGCTGGGAGATATATTGAGGTACAAAGGCAGAATTGTTGTGGGAACTAACACTGATCTGCGGCAGACACTCATTAGGGAGATGCATGACACTGGTTATGGAGGACACTCAGGTATATTGGGAACCTATGTGAGAACCAGAAGACTTTTCTTTTGGCCACAACTCAAGAAAGATATCACCATGTGGGTGAAATCTTGTGATGTTTGTAACAAAAGTAAGTCAGACTTAGGGCCCTATCCAGGACTATTACAACCCCTAGCAATTCCAGAACAAGCTTGGACACATGTGAGTATGGACTTTATTGAGGGCTTACCTAAATCACAAGGTAAAGATGTCATTTTGGTGGTGGTTGATCGATTTACCAAGTATGGGCACTTTATTCCACTATCTCACCCATTCACAGCCAATATTGTTGCTAAAGCTTTCTTGGACAACATCTATAAGTTACATGGGCAGCCTCTAAGCATAGTTACTGATCGAGATAAGGTTTTCACTAGTCAATTCTGGAAGGAACTCTTCAGGGGAATGAACACCAGTTTGGATTATACCTCAGCCTATCACCCTCAATCTGATGGGCAGACTGAAAGACTCAACAGGTGTTTAGAGACATTTCTACGTTGTATGGTGCACCAGAATCCCAAGCAGTGGATGCAGTGGCTATCCTTAGCTGAGTTTTGGTACAATACCAACTATCATACTAGCCTAAAGATAACACCTTTCGAGGCTTTGTATGGGTATTCACCTCCTCTACACTCACTCACTACCTATTTACCCAGGGCAGACTCCGAAGTGAAGGACTTCTTACAACTGAGGCAAGGCAGAATGCAGGAATTAAAGGAGAACCTACAGAATGCTCAAAACAGGATGAAACAATATGCAGATAAGTCAAGAACTGAGAGAGAATTTCAGGTGGGGGAGAAGGTCTATCTTAAACTTCAACCCTTCAGACAAAATTCAGTCTACCTACGGAAGAATGTCAAACTTGCTGCCAAATATTATGGGCCTTATGTTGTTCTGGAAAAGATAGGGAATGTGGCTCACTGTCTCGACTTGCCAGAGGGCTCAAGATACACCCGTTTTCATGTATCCCTTCTCAAACGGTTCATCAACCCACGGCCACTACTGCTTCAGATCTCTCGATTGTCGATCAAGATGGGGCCTTGTGGTAAACCCAGCTTTGGTTGAAGAAAGGATCATTGAGAGAAATGGGAAGGCAGTTCGTCAAGATTTGGTCAAATGGGATGAGCATGATTTGGGATCTTCAAGTGGGAGGATGTACAGTTTCTTCGTAAGAAATTTCCAACTTTGATCCTTGGGGTCAAGGATCTCTCCAAGCCGGGAGTATTGTTGTGAACTCAAGCTTGATTTTGGAAAATGGAAAGCAAGTGGGAAAGATATCTGGGTTTCTGCAATCGAGAGTAAAGGTGAGTCCTCAAGAAATTGAATTGAAGAAATACACGTGGTGTTGTTTGAGAGAAACTCACCTTTATGTCACTATTCTAATAGTTGTTATTTCAATTAAAGTGTTAGTTGTTTAAGAGTTGCTATTACCTTTGTGGGACCATCTATAGTGTATTAGGGCTACTGTAGCCGAAACAGCTGCATATGAAAAAGTATCTTATCTCTATCTCCTTCTTTATTCTCTCTACCTACTATATCTTCTTCCTCCACAAGTTATTACATAATATTTCTACATTAAAATTACAAAAATATATTTTAATATTACATATCAGTACAACTGGTATCAGAGCTAGCATCTTGGCGCAATGGCTGAAGGGACAAGATTCAAGGGCGCAAAGAAAACTTGATCAAATTGACGTACAAGAGGACCTACAAAAATATATATTATTCCTTTCGTGTTGCACGCGTCTCTGACGGTGCTATAAATAAAAGGTATGTACAATGTAAACATTTTGATACAGATTGAATAAGAAACACTTCCCGGTTTTCTATCTTCTATTCCTTTTATCCTTTCTACAAAGGGGATTTCCAACATCCCTTGACTCGTCGTGAAGAAGAAAGGCGTCCCCGATCTCACCATGATCGATCTCCCGGAATCACTAGGTTTCCGGTCAAGGGCCAGCCGGAGGATATTTTCGACCAGATTTCAAACATCATAATGAATTACATCACGCCGGATGAGAGCATAATTTTGAATGTTTTATCAGCCGGTGATGATTTCCACATGTGAGTCGATTCGGATGTCTCAGAACGTGGACAAAACAGGGCAGCGGACTCTCGCCGTCGTCACCAAGGCTGACAAGTCGCAGGAGGGGCTGCTTGAGAAGATCGTCGCCGATGATGTCAAAATCGGCCTCGGCTGTGTCTGCGTCAGAACCGCATCGGCGATGAGACGTACGAGGAGGCTCGGGATGAAGAGGTCAAGCTCTTTGAGAACAATCGCCTGCTTTCGAGGATTGATAAGTCCATTGTTGGGATTCCTGCTTTGGCAGAGGTTGACCACGATTCAGGCCAACATTATTGTCAAATGCTTGCCTGAGATCGTGCGCAAGATCAACGAGAAGCTCTCGCCAACATCGAAGAGTTGAATAAAATGCCCAAGCATTTGAATTCCCTTGGTGAAGCAATGACTGCTTTCATGAACATTCTAGGTTCTGCTAGAGAATCTTTGAGGAAGATCTTGTTGCAATGCGAGTTTGATGAGTATCCTGCTGTTGATGATATGCATGCTACTGCCAAACTAGCTGAAATGCTCAACAAATTCTCCGAGCAGCTGCGCTCTGTAAAATCCGATACCGACCAGAATTTCTTGGTCGATGAGATGAAGGCTCTAGAGGAAAGCCGATCAATCGGCCTTCCGAATTTAATTCCTAAATCCGCAATCCGTACTCTACTGGCGAAGAAGGTGAAGGAGATAACGCCCTTTGATTGCGCGGAGAAGATATGGACTTACATAGAGTGTGGTGATCTTCGTCTTGCTGCAGCACCACGAGAACTACCTCAGCTCATCTCCTGCACCAGACGAGCCGCAGAATCTCATCTCCTGGAAGAAGCAGCAGTCAGTTGAATGGATAACCAACCTCGTGGAGATGGAGAAGCTCACAGACTATACCTGCAATCCCAAATACAGCGCTTCCTGGAACAAACTCATGTCAGAGCAGGGCGAATTCATGGATAGGATTCGCTGCAATTACCAGTTTATGGACATTGGCAGATTCAGAGAATTCGACATTGTTCATCTGCGAGCCTCGACCCGACGTGGTGCAGGCGGCGATGATCTGAAGATGAGAATGGCGGCGTATTGGGACATAGTGACGAGGAGGATGGTGGATAACATGGTGCTGCACTTGATGTACAGCATTCAGAAGCTGGTGAACAAAGAGTTGCAGAAGGAGATCATCGATGAGTTGATGGGGCCTCAGGGAATGGGTTGCTAAGGATGCTGCAAGAGCTGCCGTCGATGTCAGAGAAGAGGAAGAAGCTACACAGCAGCATCAGCTTGCTCAAGCAATCTAAGGATGTTGTTGTTAATATCATGGATAAGATTATCGTCGATTTCGACTCAGTGCGGATGTAATGATCTACATCCACACTGAGTCGAAATCGAAAGTAATCTTATCCATGATATCTAAATAATTACCATGATATTCTTCTCTTCCTTAGGCTCAATGTGAGCGATATCTATGTATTTAGTATGGTATGCTAGTTTTCCTTGGACTCAATGTGAGCGATATTTATCTATGTATGGTATGGTGATACTGATATCTATGTATTTAGTATGTGTTGTTGGGCCATTAGTTGGCCCAACTTTGACCCAGCCCATGACCCATTCTTTTCAGCCTCTGTATTGCCTTTTGGCCACTGTTTCGGCAGTAGCTTTTTGTGAAAACAGCAGCAAAACAGAGGGAGGAAAAGAGAGGATACACGAGAGGATTGAGAGAGAGTGAGATTGTGAGGTCTTTGAAGAGGAAAAGAGAGAGTGAGGTAGAGAGTGTACAAGGAGAGGTTGTTCTTCTCTGGGTGTAATTTTGGCTTCCTCACGGACCATTCTTCAATATTACAATTGGTGTTGCTCCTGTGGACGTAGGCATTACCGAACCACGAAATCTCGTGTCTTGTTTATCTTCGTGCATATTTTGATAGCTTGTTGTTATTACTTGTTTTATGGAGCATTGTTCGTGCTTGTGAATGTTTCTTGTGTTTTGTCTATTGCTTCCGCTGCATTGGTGTCGTTGTGGGTTTGCATTTGACGCCAACAGTATGGTATGTTTGTTGTCCCTTATGTTCAATCTGACTTTTGTGTCAATGGCTGAACGACCCGGCTTCCGGATTGATGGTGACCCACGTATCAACACTGCCTTTTCAAGTGCTTTGTCATTTCAGTTTACAAAGAAGCACATCGCCTACATAGATTGTGTATCGACTCACCTTTTGATTAATTATAAGATGTGTAATGTATTCCCTATGTTGGTATTTAGAAATAAAGATTAGTTTCACTAAGTTTGTTTACGATTTATGTGTTGTTTTGCATACTATCTAAAATGTTCATCGAATACACCACTTCATTTTACAAAGATGTATTTTGTGTCCTGGAGATTGTTTATGTGTTGATGACTGAGGTGAACTTAGAGGTGTTTGGCTGAGCTTATAAGTTCTCAAAACATCTTATGTTGTTTTTAAGCTTTAAAACGGCTTATAAGTTGTTTTGGGAGCTTATAAGCTCAACCAAACACCTCTTAGTATTTTTAGCTACCCTGCCTCATTCTTCTCAGCTGTTAATTATTTACTTTACCTTACTCGGAGTGATACTACTAGTTGGGAATGTCTTCCATTTCATGGGGCTATTTTTCATTTATATATATATATAGGGAGGGTTATCGTGAACACTCTTTATAGTAAACATGAGGAAAAAGACAATTGGTATTGAAATTTGAAATAGACAAATATGATGGTCTAACTGCTAAAATTTGTTGTCTTTTGTTGTTAATTATAATTAGTGATTATGAGTGAAGTAGCAAACTAATGTTGGTCTGGCATTATTTGGCATGAGCATGATCGACGAGAAACCAATTGATGCTTGGGACTTGCCAAGAGTGTCTGTTGATGCCTTAGGTGCTGCAATATACTCGACTTATGGCGAATTTTCCTTGGTCCAATTGTGGCGATTCCAGAATCAAAACAATGCCATCAACCAGGGCTTCCGTGGTTTCCTTAAGCGAGTAAGCCTTGTTCATGCCGAGCATGCTAGCAACAAGGTGCTCATAGTTCTTGTTGGGGATTCTCCCGCCGCCGCCTTTGGGTTTTGCCTCTGAACGCAACAGCCACTGCCCCGTCGCATAAATGGCCTTGTTGCAGCCGCAGCTCCACCCCATCTGTAGCCTCTGGAACAGCAGCTGCATCCTCCTTCCGTTGACGCCTCGCCGCAGCTGCCCTCTGTGTACATCTCCATGGCAGCAGTGCACGGACAGCAGCCGCACCACGCCTGTCCTCGCAGCAGCTTGACAGCAGCACTGTGTCGCTCCTGGCAGCAGTGTAGTGTCCGCTCCACCTGCACAAGACAAACAGAGAAATAGAAAGGGGAGGAGGGAGAGAAGAGGACTCGGCTCAGCCCACACACCGATGGAGGCTCCTCTGATCGGAACGACTGCACCACCGCCGAGCACTTTCCGACCAGCAACCCATTCCGTAACTCCACAGTAAGAGCAGCCACCGAGCACCACAAGAGAGCTCACATGAAGAGGAGATGGCACGAAGCATCTCACACAACCTACGAACTAGAGTCTCACGAAGAAGAGGAGTGCAGCTACGCACACAAAGCACAGCTGGCGCCTCCAAAGCTCCCTCCTACACTCTTTCTCTTCACCCTAAACTCTCCCAGTCGTAGCCCTCTCTACTCCCTCAAAACCCTCATTCAGCAACTCTCATCTTAAATAGATAGAGCCCAAACACAAAGCAAGTGGGCTACCAAGGAATGAGCTGGCCACAATTTTGTTGGGCCAATAAATTCCAACAATCTCCACCTTTAGCCCAAGCTGCAGCACTATCAATGTCAAAGAGAGACTCATCATTGCCGAGTGTCCCCGCAAAATCACACGACGAGCAAGGAACAAGACGATAGACACACAATCCATACATGATCACAAAGATCAACCAGGGTAAACTAACCGTGTCCATACCGTAAAAGACACACAGAAAACACCCACAAAGCTACACAAAGCACGTAAGGCAACTAATACACAATTAGAAGCTCACAAGAACATCACAAAGCTAGAAGATCACAAAGATCGCCATAACCATCACACGTACGGTAAACCACAAAGATTGCTATCACTAAGCTAGCATAGATCACATAGATCGTGAATCACAAAGAAGATAACCATCACTCAGATAATAAACCACAAAGCATATCACAAAGTCACTAAGCCATCACGAAGACACGAAGTTGGCACAAAGCCACCAAACCAAAAAGCCACATAGAATGAACCACAAAGGTATGTTCACAAAGAACAAGAAAAAAACGAGCATAAAGCAATGGACGAAGCTCCACCTCAAAGAGAGCAAAAATAGAGACACACAAGGAAACAAACTCCTACGCTCATGCATCCTAAACTTAAAGCTCAACCACATAGCTCCACCTTATAGCAAATCACTAAGCATGCTCGAAAAACAAATATGGATCACTTAGATCCCTACACACAGAGTCACAAAGCAACAACAAACAAGCAAGTTCATAGGCATGAGATACACGAGAAACATATTCATACATAATATCTCAATTAATCACATAGCTACATAGAACTAGCAACACATAGACTCAATCACAGCCGCACTAATAGGCAATTCTATATGAAATTAAATACACAATTTAATAACGAAGATGTTCAAGCCAATTTACCACAAATGGGTTTCTGATCAAATACCCATCTTACCAACTAACGACGAGGATAACCATGCGCCCGATACCACTGCTAGATTCTCCTACTGCCTTTGGTTTTACCTCAACGCAACAGCCACCGCCTGCCGTGATAAATGGCCTTGTTGCAGCCGGCAGCCCACCCCGTCTCGTAGCCTCGGAACAGCAGCTGCAGCCTCCTTCCGTTGATGCCTCTCGCGCAGCTGCCCTCCGTACATCACCATGGCAGCAGTACACGGACAGCATCCGCACCACGCCTGTCCTCGCAGCAGCTGACAGCAGACTATGTCGCTCCCGGCAGCAGTGTAGTGTCTGCTCCACCTGCACAAGACAAACAGAGAAATAGAAAGGGGAGGAGGAGAGAAGAGGACTGCTCAGCCCACACACCGATGGAGGCTCTTCTTGATCGGAACGACTGCACCACCGCCAGCACTTTCCGACCAACAGCCCATTCCGTAACTCCACAAGAAGAGCAGCCACCGAGCACCACAAGAGAGCTCACATGAAGAGAGATAGCACAAGCATCTCACACAACCTACGAACTAGAGTCTCACGGCAGAGGAGAGCAGCTACAAAGACACAATGCACAACCAAGGGCGCCTCCAAAGCTCCCTCCTACACTCTTTCTCTTCACCCTAAACTCTCCCACCGTAGCCCTCTCTACTCCCCTCAAACCCTCATTCGCAACTCTCATCTTAAATAGATAGAGCCCAAACACAAAGCAAGTGGGCTACTAAGGAATGGGCCTCGCCACAATTTTGTCACCAATAAATTCCAACAGTTTGTTGATTACATGGACGATTTCGTTGTAGCGTCGGGCATCAGGTTAAATTTGAGATATATTGGTACTTTTGTTATTGCTGCAAGTTTATGCGGATGGTTTTGGTGGTTGCCGTAGGGATGTCAATGAGTGGATTTTACCCGACCATAACTAATAAATAAGTAATGGTTCTGGCTCCTGGAACCGACCTATTAGACATTGGATCCGGACCGGACCCGGACCATCAACTATAGGTCTTAAGCGGTCCGGATCTGAGCGGGTTTGGAATCAGAACCGGACAAGAACCAGAACTGAAATCGAAACTGTTGCTTTATAATTTAATGGGTTATGAGTGATTTTGAATCGATATGGATAAATTAGCTCATCGACAAGCCTATTTAAACTTAGGCTTGTCAATAGACGTGTTTTACCGGACCGTAACTAATAAATAAGTATTGGTTCTCGTTTTGAACTGTAACCGCATCCGACCGGATCGACCATCAAACTATGGATCTAAAAGGTCCGGGTCTCTTTAGGCCTGAAATCGAACCGTAATCGTAACCGCGCTTTAAAATTTAATGGATTTTGAACGGTTCCGGATCGGTCCGTAAAACCTACCAATTGACATCCCTAGTTGCCTACTACCTATAGGCAAAACACATTGTTTAGCTTAGTGAAGTGGTCGGTTTCGAAGATAAAATCCGGATCCTTTATTAGCCTACAGACTGTTGGGGTATCCATTTCAATCTCCTATCTTTAGTGCTATTAGTCACCTAGCTAGGTTCTATTAGGAGACTGGGGATTAATTCAAAAGATGGGTCGCTCTTAGGCCAACCTGAAAGTACTCAATGATGGGCCCTTGAGCCTTCGTGGGGGGGGTGTTGAGATGGGCTTCGAGGATATTGTGTCTCTAATGGGGAAAAATGTAATGTCATAAATCGGACGGAAACCTCGTATTTGAAGGATTTATTGTACATATATAGAGAGACAAATTGCTCAATGCACGTGTTTCCCTAACCACTTCACGTTATGAAAACATAAATTTTTTCGACTTGGCATTGCTGTGTGCATGAATAACTACATTATGTATGTCGTAATACCTAAAATGCACATAACTACAAGAACTCAAATTTTGGTTTTTCAACTTGTTATGGAAATTATTTAATTCAAAAATCGACCTGTATTTAATTTGTGCACCTGTTGTTATGGCGAGGGTTTAGTTTACAACTTTTGTATATTTATGGGGAAATTATATTTATTTAAGTTGGTCTTTCCCTTCTGTAACAAATACGCAATTAATTTAATTCTGTCGTAAATGATAATATTAAGTGGGCATTGTAGTGACTTTACTTACATATCTTTTACTCTTAGAATTAATTCTGCCTAAATATTATATATTGTAATGGTTTGATACATTTGATGTTAATCAAAAATCATATTTCTACTGATACCTTGTTTCTTTATTCTCATAATATCGATTCTTTTGATCTATTGATATATGTGTTAAGAATAATTTACAACATATTATCAACATGATTGTTCTATCTTTATTTTTATGGTATATATGCTCTAGGAAAATACCATTTCTTTCTTGGTACTATTCTTGATCAGACAATATTAATATGTTATTTCAAGTGGATTCGTTTATTTTCTTTAAGGAACCTGTTAAACTTCAAAATGCAAAATATATTCTTAAAATAAATATTCCTAATGTTGAGGCATGAATTTGCACCTCAATAATTAAATAAAATAACTAAATAAACCAAGGAAATAAACTAAAACCCTGGTGATACAAAAAGAATAAGCCGAGGAACGAAGAAGATTCAAGGAGAACCCCAGATGTCCAAGCTCAACGATCGAGATGACTCGAATGGCCAGCATGATTACCGAACCGGCGAGAACAGATCGACGTGCAAGCATGAAGAAGGCTATGTGTTTAAGTATTTTATTGCTTTAAGTATTGAATTCGGCAGAGTTTTTTACATGTAGATGATGATCTTTATAAGGAAATCCTAAGTTATTTATGTCAGATCTGGGTCTGTCTTGCAGATCTGAAGGGGTATTTTGGTTTCGCTTAGGAAGACATTCAGATATGTGAAGCTCCTTGAAGACGGTCTTCAGATCTGAACATGAGTGTTTCGTAAAAGGGACGAACCTTCTCGCTTCGCCTAATTCTGCCATGTCTGTAAAAATATTCACAATAAAAAAAAATTGTTATACATTACAAGGATAAATGAACCTTGAGCCTCTATCCACTTCAAATCTTTCATTCTTTACCTCCTAATCTCACTCTCTCCCACAAGTAGCATTCACTTATTGTAATTTACAATTGCAAAAAATGTTAATAATTTGGACCCTTTAACCCCCACCTGCATCCCCTCCTCAATTCGTCACCTCATTTCTCACTATACCTATGCTACCAAAAAGTGATTCCCTGAATAACTTTTGGGATGAAGGGGTATCACAACATGTGTATGCATGCCATATTTGGTGGAGCCAAAATATTTTTAGTGGATCTAATTAACTATGATTTTAAAAAATAATAATAATTTTAATAATATATTATTGTTTGAGTCACATAACAATATTTACAAAATTAAGAAAACGTGATCACCTCATAACTAATGGAACCTTCACAATATGGCATAGTTTTCACATATAAAGAAAAATTAAATGTAATTAAATTATGAAATATGTATAGTTAAAGGTAATCATTCACGAACTATATCTATTTTAGCAATCAACAAGATATCCTAATAATTTTGTATAAATAAACAAGATTGTTCAAAACTAAATTTATTTCTTATATATACCTTAATATTTCATATATCTTGCAAATTTAGAATAATTTAATTTACAAGTAAATAATTAATAATAGCTACAAGAATCAATATAATGTAACATATACAAAGTAAATAATAATGGTCAATTATGTCAATTATGTACATGATATTACCTTATAAAATTCAAATTTTAGGTTTTATGTATCCATCACAAATCTACAATGAATCCCAAATCTAAATTCAACTGTACAATGAGAAAGAAATCTATAAATTTATAAAAAAAATAGAAATAAGCAATACATTTGAAATTTCTAAACTTTAACAATTATGATTAAAAAAAAGGAAAACATGACCACTTAAAATTGAGAATTATCCTTTAGAGGTTTTGTTTTATTATGTGTTTCATCATTACAATGTAATTATTCCTTTTTATTCTAATTATTGTTAATGTGTGAATGTGATCATCCAAAAATGATGAATTCACTGTGAAAGTTGATGAATTTCTAAAACATTAGATTTTTCACACCTCGTGATTCGATCCCAAGCAAAATTTCTCAATATTATGGATTCAATAGCTTTTCCGACTGATTAATCAACTTTCACAATATTGTTTTTTTAATTTTCACATTCACACTTTAAAATAAGCTCCTAAACAGCTTATAAGATGTGAAAATAAGCTCCAACAGCTTATAAGCTCTCATAAAAATAAGTTGCACAACCCCAACTTATTTTTTCATAAGATTTTAAGTAACCATGAATTTACAAAATAACCTTATTATAGTTCGTTATTTCTACATATATACTACAAACTTCATATATCGTCAATTTTATCTCTAACTATGATTTTATCTCTAACTCACGATTCTTTCTTTAGCTTATAAGATCAATCTAAACACTTTAACAACTTATAAGTTCTTGAGACATTACCTCTTATAAACTCTCAAACATCTTATAAGCTCTTTAAAACAAGCTTAGCCAAACACCCCTAAATATCATCTATATATATATAGATACAAAATTAAAAATTGGAGGGCTCATGGGCTCGCTCAAGATCAGATGCCACGGAACTAGTCTTCAATCTTTCCATATGAAGATAAAATTTCTATTTGGTCGCTGCCTTCTATGGACCCAACCAACCGGGCCTGCACTAACCAAACTACCCACTAGCCAACACACACACACGATTGTTTTTTTTAACCAATTAGACGATTAGGAGAAAATTTGAGGTAACAAAAGCCCACGCGTAGTTTGGTGTTGGTAACTCATCGCTCCATTTCAAACGTCAAATTTAAGTTGGAATATTCTTATTTTAATTTTCATAGGCGATGGATATGGCCCAACCAACCGCCCACTAATGAGAAGACGAACGATGGTAGTCGCGCCAGCCCTCCATCGCCTAAAACGCTACCGAAGGCCACCTCGCCAGGAAGATGAACCGCGCCACCTCCACGTGGAGGCACGCCCGCCAATGGAGGCACGAGGAAGAGTCACGCAACGACCAATGGAGAGGTCGGGCGCCTTGTGACAGTAGTCGGTCAGATAAATAGAAGGAAAACGATGTTAGAAGGGTTAGCAATTTATCGAGTACAGCGTCAGAAACAATACTGTATTTAAAAGCTCTAGTGAAAGTATTGAGGAATCATTCCTCCGTGGACGAGATCTCATTAACGATCGAACCACGAAAAAGCCCGGTGTTCTTTATTGCTTCATAGAAATCTCGCATACTCACATAGCTAGATTCATCATCGGCGCCGTCTGGGAAACAATTTTCAACAAGAAAAGCTTCATTCCCTCTACGACTAAATGGCAAGAACACGCACAACCGCCAACGCTGGCAACAACCGCGCGAGAGGACGACTGGTGGTCGCTCGGCGCCACGGAAAGGAGATCGCAGACGCTACGAGCGGTCACACTCGAGGGCCACATGGAAAATGTCTCCATACACCCCTCAGACCGCCTCCCCAACATGGGGAAGATGTCGACCTCAACGAGGACGAGCAAACAAATCATTCGCCCCACGAGGTCCTCGTCGAGCCGTGAGCGAGTTCCTCCACGCTAATCTCGCCAATTCCAAAGCTTCTCAACCGAGAGGATCAACGAGGCGGGTCCTCTAGGCCCCGATCGAACACCACGGCCTCCCGAGGCCGCCCCATGAGAAAACAGGCCACACCGTGCGTGATAGCCGAGAGCGCGATCGCGCCCGACGCTACTGGAGCCGCCACCGCGCCGAGCCGCCGACCTCATTCGCGGAAAGCCGCCACCGCGCCGAGCCGCCACCAACGATCGCCCTCGCCATTCGCAAGCACCGATCTCCACCTCGCCATGCCGACCCGAGAGTCGAGCGAAATGAAGGAAGAAAGGCGAGTCGAATCCCCTGGAGGGACGACAGGCCGCCATCGATCCCCACCCTCCGTAAAGAGACGGCAACGATCTCCTGGGTTCGACCGCTACGGAGAATCATCTCCCTTTCTCCGTGGAGATTCTAGACACGCCCGCCACGCAGATCGGGCACCCAACATAGCGGCTCACGATGGCCCCGGAGACCCTCCGACTTCCTTTCGCCACACCACCAACATGGCGAATCAAGGATGGAAGATTTTCACATGTGCAAAATCTTCCCCGAGGTGTTGATCTCAACGCACGGCGTTGTTCACCTCGCCCGCCGTAACAAAGATCCATCGCTTCCGTGACCTCACGGATCGCTTCAGTGGCGCTTCTATCGGAAGACGCCGCCCAGCCAGCCTTCCTCCGACTGCTCACAACCGCCAGGCGGACGAGACGATGTCAAACTTCGCCTCGAGGTTCATCAAAGAGTCGCCAAAATCGACGACAAAGAACGATCTCTACATCATCAACGCTGTTCAAAACGGGATCCGCCCGGGCGAAAACAAAGAAATCACCGGAGAGAAACCAAAGACGGCGAGTAAGCTTTGAACTCGGTGGATAACTTCGCTGGGAGACGAGTCGGATCGGAAGAAGGGAGACCGACGAAAGGTAAGTCCGAGAAAAAAGCCGGACGATCAAGTCGAGGCGCAGACCGCAGGAGCCGCCGAGTAATCAAGAGAGGCTGAGTCCGCACTCTGACCTCGGCCCAACCCCGGGCAGGCGCCCCCGCCAAATCAAGGGCGGAAATATTCGAGCCCACCGAGCTCTTCCCGAAGCCCGCCCCTATGAAAGGGGATCCAAGAAGAGGTCCACGATCAGTATCATGCGACTACCACCAAGGGTATGGTCACGATACCGAGGATCGCAGTAAACTGGCTCACAGATCGACGAGCTCGCCAAAGGGAGCCCTCAAAAATACCCTGACGAGCTGGTCCAAGAACGCGAAGCCAGGGCGGAATGGAGGCGGCAACAACCGCGGGCCGACCCCACGGGCGACTCCAACCCAAGACGACGAGGACGAAGGTCCCAACGCCATGGAGCAGTCTATGTTGTTACCGGATCGCCTCGGACGACGAGGTCGCCTCAAGAACGACGCCGAGGCCGGCCCCAAGAGCCAAGAACAAGCGACTCGGATGGCGAGAACATAACGTTTCTCCAAGGAAGACCCGTGCCGTGATCATGCCGCACTGTGACGCCATCACCATACAGTGCGGTGGCAACAAAACGCCCACCGGTCTATATCGACATCGAGCCTCCGTCAAGATCATCTTCCAGTATGTCTGGATAAGCTTGAGGTCGGAGGCATTCTGTGTTCTTCCCGCCCTCCCGCCTACGGAGCTTCACTCAAGAAGCAGCCCAGCCCGGGGGTCATTACCCTTCCCACCACCGTAGGCGGGCTCCTGTGTCGGTCACCAAGGCCATCCGATTCTTCCCGGTCCGGCCCATCTCCGCACAACATTATCCCTGAGATCGGCAGACGCCACCAAGGCCGCCTGCTCGGTCTACCACCATCAGAAGATTCCCACCCCGCTGGAGTGCTCAAGATCCGGGGACCAAACGGTCGCAAAAAGAATGCCCACGGCTCTCAACTCGTGACGCGGCCTCGCCTGTGCATAGCAATTACCGCCCCCGAGGTCGACACCCCGGACGACCGACCGGACCTCCAACTATACGACGACGATCCTCGAGGTCATCCGTGTCGGCACCTGTGGCCCGCGGACGTCCGCCAACGTCAAACGACTTCAAAGAATATAGGGACGTGTTTTGCTTGGTCCCCGCCGATATGACCGGGGTGTCGCCCGAGCTCATAACTCACCGCCTCAACGCCGACCCGCCACCAAGCCATCCCGTGAAGAAAAGGATATTCGCGGCGAGCGCACCAGTCATTAGGACGAGGTGACTCAACTTCAAGGCCGAGATCTTGTTCGAGGTCAACACCGACCGGATGGCTAATCCAACGTGGTCGAAGTCTGCTGGTGGCGCGACGTCGGCCGATTATACCGACCTCAACAAGCACCGCCTAAAAGATTGCTACCCTCCCCGATATCGACAAGAAGGTGGAGGCTTTGGTGGCCACGAGATGTTCGACTTCGGATCTATATAAGGGGTACCACCAAATCCTAACGAGCCCTTGGAGGACGCACCAAAGATCGCATTCATCACCGACTTCTGCCTCTTTGCGTCGAAGATGCCATTCGCCTCAAGAACTGGGCTACCTACCGTAGGATGGTGGATGCAACATTCAAAGACCACATCGGGAGATCGTCGAGGTCTACGCCGACGACATAGTAGTCAAAAGTCGAAAACTGAGAGTCATACCGACGACCTCAAGACCATCCTCCAACCGCCAGTCGGCAAACCTCAAACTTAACCCCAAAATGCACGCTCATGGTAAAACGGGAAATTTTGGGTGCTGGGTCTCCAAGAAGGCTTGAAGGCGAACCCCACCAAGGTAAAGACGGTGCTCGAAATGCAAGTGCCAAAACCATTCGCGAGGTCCACAACTTACCGGTGCCTGGCCGCCTCAAGAGGTTCCTTCCCGGCAGCAGAGAAGCCCCCATTCTTCAAAATCTTGAGGAGGGCCCTGACTGCATGGCGGAAGAGCATCACCGCCTCACACACTCAAGGAGACTCGCCGACCGCCACCTCGACCGCCCCCAAAAGAGGCGAACTCTCTCCTCAGACTTGGCAGCCCCGGACGAGGCAATCGCTAGGCATCGGTGCGGACGAGGTCGGACGGCAGCTTCCTATTTACTTCATCACCGAGCACTCAAAGGACCGAGACAAGGTACGCCTACCTCAAAAGGTAGACTGCACCGGTGAATGCTAAGCGACGGCCCGACCCTACTTTCAGTGCTCACTCCATCCAGTATCGACCGACCCGCCTCGAGGCAAGTCTTATCAAAACCCGAGTCATCGGGACGAATAGCTGTGGGCCTCGAACTTGAGAGCACGATATCTCGTACTCCCCGCACCGCCATAAAGGGCAAGCTCGCCGATTTCCCAGTAAGCCAAGTTTATCGAGCTCGGTCGACCGCTAAGATTAGCTCCTCTAACGCCCACCTGGTCATCCCACCGCACGGGAGGAACCTGACCCTCCTCCACCGGATGGTTGTTGGCGGATGTGCGTGGACGGAGCCTCGCAAAGACGGCAGTGAGCGGCATCCTTCTCCTCGCCCAGATATGCGAAGTCACCCACGCACCCGGTTTACCTTCCCGACCACCAACAACGAGGTGGAGTATGAGGCCCTAATCTCCTGGACCGCCTCGCTATGAGTCAAAGGGGAGATCCAATTTCTACGACTCCTGTGTCGTCGCGAACCAGTGTTAGGCAAATACGAGGCCAAGGAGGACCGAATGAAACAATACCGACAAGGCAAAAGAGATGTTGACCTGCTCGGACACTTCAAGATCCACCGAATCCCGAGGAAAAACCGGTCCGACGCCCTCGAAGCTAGCAGCCATCAACAAGTCCACCAGCTGGAGATCCGCTCCGTAAGCATAGCGGAGTCCCACGCCGGCATCATCACCGAGATAGAGCCGAATCGATGTCTCCAAGGCCTACCGAACACGGCGACTACCTTCAGATCGCTCAAGCCAAAAGATGATGGCAAAGTCCCGTAGTATCTCATGTACGAGGCGTTTTCACCGGAAGTCTTACCTTCAACCCTCCCGAGATGCCTCGCCGGAAGAAGTTCGACTATGTGCTCAACGAATACACCGGTGGTCTTGTGGAAGCCACATCGGTCGCGAGCACTTTCAAAGAAGACGCCGAGGTCGGGATACCACCGCCCACCGCAAGATTCGGCCGAGCTCGCCAAGAAGTGCCCAGTGCCGATCCACTCCAGCAAAAAAGTCGCCTCGACGGATTTGAGCAACCGCAGAGTCCGTGGCCTTTCATGCGGTGGGGATCGACATTGTCGTCTGCTCGACCGAGCACCGTGTCACCCGATATTTAGTCGTGGCCATAGACTACTTCACAAACGGGTCGAGGCCGAGCCACTTTCGAGCATCACGAGCGTATGATTCAAACCTTGTGTGGAGAAATATAGTCCGCCGCTTCGCATACCGCACATCCCGATCTCTGACAACCGCACTCAATTCGTCGACAAAATTTCAAGGAGTGGTGCGAAGAGCTTCACATCGATCAACGCTTCACTCGGTAGCACACCCGCAAGCAAATGGTCGACCGAGGTGACGAACCGCACGATCGCATAAGGATTGAAGAAGAGGTCGGATCAAGCTAAGGCGATCGGGCTGAAAATCTCCTCAAGTCCTCCGTCCCACAGACCACACCTGACGGCACACGGGAGACCCTTTACCGGGTCTACGGTACCGAGGCCATCATACCGGCCGAGATCGGCGCCAAGCCCTCGCACTCTCCACTTCAACCAGCCGAACGACGAAGACCGGGCCAACCTCGACGCCTCGAGGAGAAGCCACGAGCTCGCCTTCATAAACGGCTAAGTACAAGAGCCGTGTCGCTGCTACTACAACAAAAGAGTAAAGGCCTCCACACCGAGCTGGGCGACCTCGCCCCGCGAGTAATGAAGCAAGCCGAGCCGAGCGCCTTAACAAGCTTGATCCGACATGGGAAGGACCCTACCGCTCACGAGTGACCCCGGCAAAGGGCCTATAAGCTCGCCCACCGTCCGGGCACTTATTCCCGAACCCGCACATAACTCATCTAAGGAGGTATTTTACATAGCTTTGATTTTAGATCGGCGACATGTTAGCCCTCCTATTGTTTTCGACCGATGTGCGATGTCGTTACTTGTTTAATAAAACATCCGCTTTTCTAACGAGTATTTCACTTACATGCCTTACATTTATGTGAACATCCATTCGGATATACCACATCTAAACCTTCACAAGGGACGCCTTACGAAGATGAAAATCCCACTAAGTAGGGTACGACACGGACTACCCATTAAGTTGACGCCTACATGCAAAGCATACAGACACCCATTAAGTTGGACGCCTACATGCAAAGCATCATGATTACCCATTAAGTTGACGCTACATGCAAGCGACATCCAAACCGATCTCGCCACCTCATACCCCTTTATTTGGGAAGATATGCACCCTCAGACAAAGTCTAAAATGCATCAACGACTACAAACAAAGTACCAAGCCATATACAAGACAACCGTGCTTTCAGAGCTCGTTTATACCCCTTTATTTGGGAAAATACGTTGATACAAGATGAATACATTTATGACCAAAACGAAGTCCTAAGCTATGTTTGTACCTCTCAAAGGGAAAACGTACACTTCAAACGAGTCTAAATACATTTATACCTACATACAAGGTCCTATACTATACATGGCCTCATTCCGCCCGGCCCGCCGCCAGACCGCCGGCCGCACCACCTCTACAAAATCCCTGTGCCGACGATGTATGCCTCGAACGAACTCGTGCCTTCGACCCGGTCGACGAGGCCGAATCACCACGGCCTGCCCCAAGCACTCGGCGCGGGCTCGGAGGCAGCCCGACTGAAGCATCGACTCTGTGATCACCTTCACCCGCTCCAGTGGACACCAAGTGGCGGGCGCAAGCACGGGCATCCCGGGCAGGGGGGACGCACCCGAGGTCACACCCCGACCCCCCTGACCGGACACCGGGCGTGTGTGCGACCTCCCCGCCTCAAGCTCTCCTCGCCGACCTAAGGACCTCGGTCGCCCGGTCCCAGAGGATCCCCTCGATAATCCGCCCGCCGACCCATCAACCTCAAAGACCACGGCGTGATCGGAGTATCCGCCTCCTCCGCCGTTCTTCACGATCGGGTCGGCAGAGTCCAGCCGTGGCCTCGCCACCGCCGGCATGCGACGCTTTCGACGATGTCGCATATCTCCATAAACTTCACCACGGAGTCGACGCAGCTTTGAACTTCTGCTGTTGGGCCCTTCCTCATCCTCAAAGACCATGCCTCCGCCAGAAAGCTCGACTCGGTCGCCGGCTTCGGATATGGTAGTCCCACCAGCGCGGACCGCCTCTCAGACTGTGATGCTCCTCGACAACCGAGCGAGCCTCTCGCGGTCGGCCTGTTGTTCCTCAGACCGCATCAAACGTCCGTGGATTGCGCCGGCAGATATGTCCGCCTCGACTCCGCCTCGCGACCTTCAACTTCACTGTTCGCCGGAGGCGGGCCACCTCCGATCAGCCTCGGCCAACTTCTTCTTCGCCGGAAGAAGACACCGAGCTCGCATCCATGGCGCCCAAAACTGGGTCACCTCGCACCGACCTCCAAAATCGCACCTCCTCGTCCTTCTCGGCTGTGGCACCCTGACCTCTTTCACCACAAGAATTCATGGTCGAGTCCCAAGTATCGAGACGCGGAATGCTATAAATAAAAAGACAACACAAGTCTCGTAAAGTGATAAACATTCTTTATCAGATACGAAAGAATTTTATTACAAGTGGCTCAGGTCCCATCGACCCTTGCTGTTCAACCTATTACAATTGCCCACTAACCCTGGCCTCTCCCACTCGCCGCCGCCTCCCCTTCCTCCGCCGCCCACTGCTTGGTGCATGGTCGACCCGAGCCGCCGAGCTCGGCTCCTTCTCCTCCTCCTCCTCCTCTTCGGCCCGGCCCGCACTCGGCCAAGCTCCAAGCTCTAGATCTTCATCCACCCGCATCGGGACACGGCCCCGGCCGTGAGAGCGACGCCGAGGAGGCTAAGGCCTCCACCACGGGAAGGCGGTCGATCGGCAAGACCCGCATACCCAAGTCGATGCCCCTCGATCAATCTCACCACCATGCTCGCTTGTCAAAATCGCATCGTGGCCGCCAACCCTCCGGTGGGTAGATATCACCGCGCCTCATCACGGCGGCCGTGTCGGAGATAAAGGCGGAGAAGGACTCCACTGATAAGTTTGTCGGCGAGGCCTTCAAGATGGGCCTCGCTCGCCAACAGAGCACTCGTCCGATCTGCCGCCTCTTCTCCGCCTCGGCCACCTCCTCCCGAGCGCACTCCACCCTGGCGGCCTCCCACACAAGACGGCTTCTCCTCTGCGGCGGCCTCAGCAGCCTCAACCTCCAACCTCCACCTCCGCCCGCCGCCGAGGACTCGCTGCGCCTTTCTCCAGCTCCTCGTGCTGGAACGCAACAACGCCGGCCATGCGGCGCGATCTCGCCGCGATCAAGGCAGTCCCGCAAACCAAACGATTAGTAGCGCAAAAAAAAAAAAAAAAAAAAAAAAAAAAAAAACATGACTGCATGCGGCGTAAGATCGCGGAGATCGGTACTCGCAAGATCACGGGCACGAGCTCCACCTCGAGGCCCGAGCCGAGATCGGTGCGGACCCTTCAACAGATCGCCGAGGTGTTCCACCACCACGGGCCGCGAGGTGGGCCCCACACCTTCGCCTCTTTTTAGAAGGCTCGCCGCCACCGGCGCAGTCGAGACGAGGCCTACCGCTTCACCTCCTTCGTGCTTAAGCTTCACCGCATTACGAAGAAAATCGCGTTAGTCAAACAGAGGTCGAACCTATAAGAAGGAAAGAGAGGTGCCTCACCCACCGGACCCTGCCCCGAGCTGCGACTGTGCACACTCAGCCCGGCATCATTAAGGTTGTCCTCGGTGAATTCAATAGAAACTTCACCGAGCGCGTTGAGCTGTTCCTCTACCCAGCCGAGGGGCTTAAGCTTTATATCCGTCACCTTACCCATCCCCCATCCGTAGATCGGATGCCCATCGCCCTCAAAAGAAAAACTTTTTTGCCACCCCGACACCTTCGAGGTCGACTACCCTAACGGTGCCGAGGCGAAGATAGTACAACCCTCTCGAGTACTGACGCTAAAGAATCGCATCAAGAGCTCAAAGGAGAACTCCCGGCTACATGATAACGAAGCTAACCCCATCTCAACCACCGACCCAATGGAGTTCGGGTAAATTGGCGGATGGGATTCGGAAATACCCCGGAGGCTCAAAAAGATGGGGCTAACGAACCTAAGACCGCCCTAAAGGCGCCTATATACATAGTTATGAATCCTCCTGAGGGCTAACGCTTCATCGACGGGCGCGGAACACACCACCGTGCGCCGGCCGGAATGTGACATTCCTCCTACTCTTATTACATCGTCAAAATCACAGACGATCCGACGCCCTCACATTAACCCCATCCCACGCAGATGATATTGCTTTGAACCCTAGCGCTAATCTTCCTACACCTACCCGACAAGGTATAGCGAGAATAATCCCTAACCTCGATTTCACTATCGTGAGAGGAGGATGAGCGGTTCGAACCCGTAAACTCCGCTGGAGACGAGCCATGGACCCGGAAACAGGGGGGCGTACTCGTAAACGTATAAGAAGACATACTTACTTTTAGGCGAGTAAACCGCTACTTCAATAAAATCGGCTCGAAAATCTCTCACAAATTCTCTCGTAATTGTTAAGCGTCAAGAAGAAAGTGAACAATTGCCTCTTTTTCGCCTATTTATAAGACAAGGCGCCCGCAAATTGCCGTTTCAAATTCAACACGTGCTCACACGTGATTGATGTCGTTACACGCGCAAGACTCTATTCGAGCGCCCAACTACCGCTGGCGCGTCGGCGACGACGCCAGATAGGACGGCCGCCACCGACTTAGTAATCATCATACGGACCGGCGGCCCTCTAGATGGCGGCGCCTCGCACAATCGCCCTCCCCACAAATGTCAAGGAAATCCAGATCGGACCGCTGCCCACCGGATCGGACCTCGCCCAACCAGATCGGACCGCGCCCACCGATCGGACCTATGCTAACAGATCGGGCCTCGCCAACTAGATCGGACCTCGCCAACCAGCCGCAGAGTCTCGCGCGCCGTGGACACACCACGGCATCCTCGAAAGGGCGGTCGCTCGGTCGAACACCGGAGCCACCATGAGTAATACCACTACTGCATCGCACTGGCATAACCAACGCAGAGGCGCTGCTATCCGTGTCGTGCCGACTTCCATCGGTGCCACATCTTTCTCAAGCGGCGGACAATAAACAACCCAACTCGATCGGCACCGTAAGACCTCACATCCAAGAAACAACTTCACCAAGCCACACCTCACCTCGGCGGTTACTGCCTTCACTCCACCGCCTCGCCGTGCCTCGGCTATTCGTGGGCTATGATGGGATATGGCCCAACCAACTGGGCCCACTAACAGTGCCTGAAGCGAGCCGGGCCTAACGCTTAGTAGCAGCCCACGCGGTCGAGCCCCAATCATCGCCCAAAACGCTAGCCCCGTAACCGCCACCCTCCGCCAATGGAGAAGATGAACCAGGTCGCGCGCCACCCTCCACGTGGCGCCAGAAGCGAGAGGTCCTGCGCCCGCCAATGGAGGCACGCCAGAGGAAGAGTCACGCAACGACCAATGGAGAGGTCGGCGCTTCGTGTGACAGTCGGTCGTATAAATAGAAGGAAACCGATGTTAGAAGGGTTAGCAATTTCATCGAAGTACAAAGGCAGAAACAATACTCTGCTGAGCGACTCTAGTGAAAGTATTGAGGAATCATTCCTCCGTGACGTAGATCTCATTAACGATCGAACCACGTAAAAGCTCAGGTGTTCTTTATTCTTCATGAAATCTCGCATACTCACATAGCTAGATTCATCACCGACCATTATTCACAATTTGTCACATGCCTCATCTTGAAGGAAGATACAATACAGAGAGGTCAGAATATCAAACAGATCATAAACAACATGATCATGATCAAGCGTATATATTAGATAAAGAAAATTTGAACACATATATACCTTGGTTATACGAGGATTATCGTGGATAACTCTCAAGAGGCCTTCATCTTTGATGTTGAGACAGTTGATGAGAACAGGAGCTTGTAGCCTAGGGGTGAGCAAAAATCGAACCGGATCGAAAAACCGAACCGGACCGAACCGAAATGGACGGTTTGGTTCGGTTTTGAACAATAATTCGGTTCGGTCCGGTTTCAAATTTTCAAAACCGAAATTAATTCGGTTCGGGTTCGGTTTGGTTAAAAAAATTCGGTTTTTAAACCGAACCGTCCAATTAATTATTATTATATTTTTTTATTTTTATATATATTATATATATATATGTATATGTTATTTATATTATTAATATTTAAATTGGTTAATATTATATATATTTATATATATATAATTATATTTATATATTATATATATTATAATATTTATATTAATTTTAATTTTAATTCGGTTAAAATCGAATCGATCGAACCAAACCGAATATTTCGGTTCGGTTTGATTCGGTTTTATATAATAATTCGGTTCGGTTCGGTTTGGATTTTTAAAAATTTGATTTTTCGGTTTTCGGGTTGGTTCGATTTTAAACCGAACCGCCCGAATGCTCACCTTCCGCCATGGAAGCGACTTCCATGAGACAATCATCGGATAGACACCTGTTGAGGGGAGATCCGCGATGATTTTCAGCCATGGCAGCGTCTCATTCTTTACTGCATCTCTTAATGATCTGCAAACTCGAGCCATGGTGAATAGCTCAAAGAGGGGAAGACAAGCCAAGGCGAAGAATATTGCTTCATTTGGTGACCCTTGTTGTTCTTTGAACTCTGCCATTATCAATAGTTTGATTCTTGAGAAAAAATAAATGGTGAAGTTTTTGAAATTACGTGATGAAGAAGCTTAAATTTGCTGAGAAACATGAGTGTAAGAAGTTAAAAGCGTGGAAGAATGAGATGCGTAATAAATTAAGACCACTTGTTTTGCCCACACGTACTAATGTATGTCGGCTATGTGAAATTATATCATATCATGTTTGTGTTTCTATACTTGTAATGACAGAATAAGGAAATTAATTTTATACATCTCAAATGTAGAATGCCATCGTTTCTTTCTTTTATCCACTTCAAATGCAAAACAACGTTGTTTCTTATCTATAAAAATGTTATTTTTGATGCAGAAAATTATTTATGGGGCTAAAGTTGTCGCAAAATTTAATTATTAGGATTGAATAATGTATTATTAGTTTATTAGATTAAAATTATTACAATATCATATTATTAGATTAAAACAGTGTATTTTCACATGCATATATGCTGGTTTCACTAATAAATTAGTAATATGTTATAGGTCTGTTCTTAATTATCTTTTGTCAATTTATAATTTGAATTTTCAGTTTGGGTTTGATTTTGATAATCTCTAATCACTTGTAACTACAGATATCTTCGTATGGTCAATTTCATGACAAATTATTGTAGTTGACTATGGTTTTGTTACTCACTAGTAATATTTAATTGGGGCTTTTGCAGGAGGAAAGCTGCATCTTGTGCGGTTCTCTCGTAAGATATCTTAATTGTTAAATATATGTGTTATTTTTGTCTTAATTGTAGGATTCCAGTTGAATGAGTCAAATTATATAATATCTTAATGATTGATTTCATGAGAATATATAGTCAACCACAAATTGGTTTCCAACCATTAAACTTTTTCTTTAACCGCATATGTCTGCACCGAAATTCTATGTACATATTTTATGTAATCTGTTTCATAAACAGTCTTATAAGTAGGGTTTTTATACTTCTCTAAACTAGAAGAATAGAATAATGAGTTATTGTTCTATAAATACATAACTTTGTTTTGCATACGAATTTTAAAAAGATTACTAAGTATACGAATTTATATGTTGTAATAATTTTCCCATAATTTCTGGGTTTTTTTTTCAAATTGAAATAGACATGGCAAGCCGGAATATTGATATGGACAAAACAGACGTTTAAAAAAATGATGTCATACATATAATCTAAAATATCGTCGTTTTGATTGGGGTTTTATCCAATTAGAAATCAAAAATTTTAAAAAAAATTGAGACATAGTTAATTGCAACACAATGAATTCCAATTGTTATGCTAGTTTGAATATAGTGTGTCACAATTAACATTTTATCAATTATTTCAATAATTTTGATTTTTAATTGTATACAATCCAAATGAAAAACGACGATGTTTTAAGATGATATATGCGTCATTATTTTTTTAAACGTCCGATTTATCTACATCAAACATTCTGGTATTTCATTTTGAGGGCAAACAGAAATCATGGTAATTTAGTAAGCGGATAAATGCAAGAGAAAAAGAATTTTGAGCGATGGCAGAAAAGAACATGAATATGTAGACTAGAAACCCAAAGATGCAGCTGCTAAAATTTACAAGCAACTTCATTACCACATTCAACAAAGAAGCATCACACTGCATTTAACCAAAACCGTGTCCTTTTTCATTTCTTCTCATCATTTTTTCCTTTTTCTCCTCCCTCAATCCAACTACATTTCCTATCACTAGGAACGTCGATTCAAGACAAGAGAAATGGGAGATTATTGTTCCAGAGGCTCCACAGCCGTCTTGAAGAGAAGAACATAGACTTTATCAATGGAGAAATATAAGAAGCCTCCAAGGGAATGTGTCACATATGAGCCGAAGCTCGTTCCAACAATGCAATGCCAAGCAGGACCATATGTTGAGTCGAACTCCTGCAAATACCACATATGAAACGAAGATACTCAGAGTCAGAAACAAGCAGGCTATGAAAGAAATGTCACGAAAGAAGGAGTTAAATAGTAGGAGTATCACCACTATATCTGATATAAAATGAAAAAAGCTGTCTACTAAGATTATTATTATCTATATTGTGAAATTTTGCTGAATCTTCTACTAAATGGAACGGTTCAACTCCACAAGAACAGAGCGGGAGTGTAGTAATACACAAGTTTGAAATCTCTGATACTTGCTTATCTCAACTACAAAGTAATACTGTGACATGCCAAATGTAGAACTAGTTGAGTAATAACATTTAGTTTGTACTAATACAGTGCCACAGTGCCACTTTCCTTAAGTCGAGGAGCTCAAAAGAAAACTAAACCAAAGCTTTAATTCATATGGTTATGCAAAAACGCAATCGCTATTTTCAGCTACATGTGAGAAATCAAAAAAATGAGATAAGGGATGATGGCTATTGCAATGACAATCTGTGAGATATCAAGTTTTACTCTCAAATTGTGACATTTCCATTGCTTTTTTTTTGGTTTAACTAGGTATATATAACTTACCATTTACCAAATCTGGAGCAAGAAAAGGCCATTTCTGCTCATTTGGAGGGAATAGGAAGCACAAAACAACACTTACTACACAAGCTCAGACTTCGCTAGGAACATCCTAAACCAGTAAATGGATAGAGAAGATAGTAAAACATTCTTGTATCATGAAGTTCCAATTAAGTTTCTTGCATATTACTACTGAATATTTCTATTCAAAAAGGTTGATTACCTTAGGAATTGCAGCAATCATGTCAAGCTTTATGCTGAATTAGGAGCTTGTTAGTATTGCTTCAATGATATCATCATTTTATGTATTTTGTTACCATCATACACATCTCAAATAGCTTCATCTTTTATACTTCCAACTTTTAACTAAGTAAATGCTACTCTCAAGAAAATTGGTCTTCTGGACAAAAAAGAGGAGTCAAAACAACTTTTACTGCATCTTCTCAAAAAAAAAAAAAAATGATAACTTTTACTGCAAATGAGGGAATGTTTCAAGCTTTTCCCAGACTGCACAAACAACCACCACAAAAGAACACCAACCTTTACTATTCATTTACATAATAGTAACTTGCAATAATGAATGGTGAAATGAAAAAAATGTTTCTTCCTGTAAGACTTTACATAATACACATTATAATACACCAATGGCAGATATAAAGTGAACTGAAGAGCCTCCATAAGCCCATGATATTATTCGGCATTTCACAAAATCAGAACCCTTCATTGAAAAATTTAATCTTTTTATATCGGAAAGAGTTACGCAAACAAGAAAGTTAGCAATTAATGATTGTAAGGGAGCAAGAAATTGATGAAAAGAAAGGGGACCTTTTTGAGGGAAAGAGCGAGGCGTTTGCTGTCGGGCTTGACAGAAGCCATGGAATCAAGAATGTCTCGAGCAGTTTTAAAGGCGTGGTTTTGCAGAGCGAGGGGCATATCGGAAGCCCTCACACGCACATTCGCGTGATCATAATTCTGTTTCAGCTCAGCTGTATTCTTTTTCTTCTGTATCAAACTGTTCAAGAACTTGCTTCTCCTCTCCAGCTCTTCTTCTGCTCCCTGCATTTCAATTTAATGATGATGTTCTCATCAATTTTCTTCAATCATGTAGAGAGAGAGAGAGAGAGAGGATTGGTTGGAATAGTGTCCAAGAAAGAGTAAAGAGATGTATTTGGAAGAGGTGTTTGTGTTTATGAAAGAAAAATACATGAAAAGGAAATCGTTGCTGCAAAATGCAAACAAGAACCTCGAATACGATGACTTAATTTGGGTTGTGTATAAATTTTGGTTCTTTTTAGGAAGTGTGTTTTTTATATAATAGAAAAGAAATTATGGTTCCTGTAGACAATGTTGTTGGGGATGGCGAGGGTGTTATTGGAAAACAAATACGTTTTATTTTGATGAAGAATGGTCACCATATTGGTGTTGCTGTCATTATCATCAGTTTATTGTACCTTCATTTTGATAAAATGCATCAAGCTATAGTTATTTATGGATCTATATCTATATATATATATATATATATATATATGTCAAAAATAGATGGGATAGATATAATAGTCTACATTTAGGTGGTGTTTACTTTGCATGATTAGTATTTTAAAGGATTGACTATTTAATGGATTAAATGTGTGATAAGATAATTTTTATCTATCAATCCCTTGTTTACTACAAAGGATTAGTGAAGAATTAAGATTGAGATAAATAATTCTCCATTTATTTGGAGGATTATTTCAATTCTTCCTATATTGGTTGGATTCATATTAATGAAGAATAATTCAAAGGATTAAAATAATCCCGGGAAGAATCAAAATAGCGAGAAGGAACTTAATGTGGATAAGAGATGATATAGCCAATGGTTAAGGTGAGTTTTTATGGCTGAGAGGTCACAGGTTTGAACCCCATCAAACGTCTATATGAGTTTGAGTCTGTCATACCTATTTTTTCAAATGTGGTTTACCTGTTTTGTGTGGTTTACAGGTTATTGTACAAGAATGTTGGTTTACCCAGTGTGCACCTTAAGGTAGCGGCTACGGGTTCCCCATGATACAAAAAAAAATATGGATTGTTCCACTAGTTATGCACATATTAAACGATGTCATTTTTTATTATTTGAAAAAATAAAAAACAAAAACAAAAACAATCTCCAAATCACATTTGTAGGAGATGTGATGAGGTGGGATGGATGCTTCCAATAATCTACTTGAACATATTTTAGATTTTAGACAAATATTTGGTACAAAAATACAATCATTTAAATGTTAGGACATTTTTATAACTTTAGACAAACTTCAACACATATTTTGTCCATTCTACAATATCACGAATATGTGTCATATTTCTTTTTGAGTAGGGAAAAGGAGAATGGTAAAGATTGAATCCTTAATCTCAATTTTAATATAAAAGAGTATTACATATGTGTCATACTTAAATAAGTTCGTGATCGCAGCCTTTCAAAATTGAAAATCTGAACACCACAATGAAGCTTTCTGTCAAAATGTATGGAGAAAAGGGGCAAGTAAATAAAAGTGAATGCCTTTCAATCAGAAACAGAAAGAAAAGGAAACAAACTAGTTATGGCTCACAAAAGGGCCTACACAAAATAATCCTAAGAATCTATTTGTAACAAAAGTTGAGAAAAAGCAAAAGGAAAAGAATGTAAAGAAAAAATGGTGAATTGGGCGACAAAAGCAATCGACAATCACGGGAAGATTGAAGCTTTGCCAACGGGGCCTTTGACGAAGATTCATTTTTCCGGTTTTTCACTTTCGAAACCATAAAATCCATTCCGTGGTCGAATCCATCGTAATACGACCTTTTAAGATTTATGTATTAATCGACCAAAAAATCTACAACTTATGTGCTACTAGATATTTCTCAAATTTCAACCGAATATACCAAAATAAATCCTAATTGTAATTGTAAAGTTGGGTGATTTTAAAAACGTTTCGTTGTCTTAATCAATAAACTTGTTCCAAAATGAAGTAGTTTTACTAGTTGAAAATGGTGTTCACTTGGAAAAATTTCTTTAGCCATATGAGCTTCATTTGAAAAACACTTTGTTGTCTTAAATGGCATGCAAATTGAAAGACTATATATTAATTTGACATGGGAAGGTAAATGTAGGAGATATACGCTTTTCGCATGAAAGAAAACTTTATTAAAATTCGAAAGTAATAATTTAAGTACTTCGAAAACAACCTTAGGAGGCATTTAAAGGTCTAAAACGAGTCCTAATCCTAATAGAAAACTGAAAGGAATCATAATCATAAAAGGAAGCAAAATAGGAAAATAAAATAAAACCTACGAAAATCCTAAAAAGGTAAAATAGCTTGAAAACGTTGGAATTTGAGCTTGAAACCACTTACATCATCGCGTTAGGCAGGATGTGTTCAACTCGAAACGTCGTTCAACTTTCGAAATGTATTATAATAGCGATTTCGAAAATTGCGTCAGTTTCAATTTATGCCGACAACCATCATACGCGATTCTCGGCCCTCAAATAACCATATGCAACTTTCCACATCAAAATTGTACAACTTTAATTCATTGCTGGTCTTTTCTGTTTTCGTTTTGTATTAGTTATTCATCGAACATAGTTCTTCTTTGTAAACTCCTGTTTTCTTTTTGTACAAATTTAAGCGCTATGTGGCACCAAAAATAAAATCGAAGAGGGAATTGTAAAATTTAGATATGAGTTCCGGTTCAGATTTCACCAATTCGAGATTTTTCAGATTTAAATGGAATTTTGGTGAACATGAAGCAAAACTACCTGACATAATGATGAATAATGGAAACTTATTTCAATTTTTTAAGTGGAGCACGAAAAGAAAAATCAAAGGAAATTGATAATCCTGAGAAAGTAAAGTCCGAACGAAACAAATATAAAAAAAAAATGGTTGTGTAATTGGGCCGACCCACTTGACTTTAGTGGACTTGCAACGCACCGGCCAGTTATCCTTCCACTGCAGAGAGCGGGAGGTAGTCGTTGCTCTGTGAAGCCAGCCTGACGCGGTATCCTCCACTCTACGGGCCAAGAAGCCCATACCTTCGCATGAGCTACGTGGCCCTACTCTCAGCTTGGAACGGGCGGGCAGGAAATGGCGCACCAAAGCCCAGTCATTTGATTCGGGCCAACATCCAACCAATTCAACGCCCCCACATGGGTAATAAGCCCACGTTACAGGACTCGGAGATACTTGTAGGCAACACCACTATTTATATACATGAGTAATTACGAGTCTAATAAAGATGTGGGATGACAAAATAATTTGAAGTTGGTGGACAAAGGATCAGCTCATTCTTAGTGAGTCTCATAAAGAATATGATATATCTTTTAAATATCTTAACATTGTTAAGATCTCAATTACGACCACTATGAGTTCGAATGTATTTATTGTCTTAGCTCAAACCATCACATATACACTATATGAACGAATGATATTTATTGCTTTCTAGAAGTTTTTTTTGAAGATTCTCCAAAATAGTATCTAGCTTGTTCTTGCTAGGATTGTAGGTCACAGAGAGCGATGCCAGTAGTGGTGAAAAGATGCCTAATATTTTTTGCATACTTCGAATTTCCAGAAGATATGGAGCATATGATGGGTTGTATAAATAAGTGTGTTATAAATATGAGAGAAAATTTTCTCACATAAGTGAGAGTGCTGTTGATTTGGGGGCTCACAATTGTTAAATTATCATGTAAATACGAAAAATAGCAATTTTAGCTTACATAATAATCATAAGTAATGTGGCTATAAGGGTGAAAATATATTCGAATTATGGCTGCTTATTGGGGGTATTATCGAATCGAACCAATATCCATCGGTTATCAGTATTCAATAACCGATTAATTGGATATTTGGTTCGGTATTGGATAATGTATTGACTTTAATTTCGGTTATCGGGTCGGGTCTACCAATAACCGAATGGGTATACCCAAATAACCAAAATTAAATAATTATTAATTTATTATTTTATTATTATTGAATTAAATACATAAGTTAATAGTTAAGAACTTAAGTGGTGTTAGAACACAGTTTTTTTTTAAAAAAAAGACTAGGGTTCTTTTCTAGACCAATAGACGAAGACGGCGACAGAGAGTGCCTTGAGTCAGATCGGTCGAAGGGCTTTGTGAAATTTGAATCATTGGTGTTGTTGTTGCACTTATGTTTTGTGACTTGTGTTTGTTTTTGAATTATTGGAGACTTGATGGATTTGTGTTGTGTGATTTGTGCTGGTTGTTGTTGGAGAATTGATTATTTTACATATTTTAGTTTGTTGTTGCCTTGTTGGAGAATTGATGGTATTGCACTTATGTCGATTTGGTGGTTTTTTCGTGCTTGATTTTTGAGTCGAAACAGGGGGAAAATCAATGAAATAACAAATAAATATGGTGAGTTTTTTTTTTTCTTTCTGAATTGGATAATTTTGGGTATCCAATAACCGAACCGACTAACCGATCGGTTAACCGATTAACCAATCGGTTTCGGTATCGATTATTGGATTTGGCAGATATCGGTTTCGGTTAACCGAAATTTCGGTTTCGATTAACCGAAACCGATCCAATAAGCACTAGGGCTGGCAATTTTCGACACGACACGAACACGCACGAAATTAACGGGTTAGTGTTCAGCCTTATCGTGTTCGGGTCCTTATCGTGCCTTATCGTGTCGACACGATAAGGACACGATAATTTCGTGTCGTGTTCGTGTAACTCGATAATTTTCGTGTTGCATTCGTGTTCGTGTCGGATCGTGTCGTTTTCGTATAATTCGATATTTATATATATTTAATATTAATTTAATTATATTTTATATATTTTTTTTTATTTTTTTTTTCTAATTTTGATTTAAATTTATTGTTTCGTGTCGTTATTGTGTCGTGTCAACACGAAAAAAATCGTGTCATATTCGTGTTCGTGTCGTGTTCGTGTCAATACATTTCGTGTTATGTTCGTGTTCGTGTCGGACAGATCCTTAACGGGTCGTGTTCGTGTTTGATCTTATCAGGTCGTGTCGTTATCGTGTCGACACGATAACGGCCCGACACGCACGAATTTTCAGCCCTAATAAGCACCCCTAATTCGAATGAAACTGGTTTATAAAAATAGAATTGCCCTTAATGGTTAATAGTGATGCAATGCCTTCAAATTAATGTCTTTTTAACTTTTTTGTGGGCTGAGCCCATTATGAAGCTGGATTTACATCTTCATTTCCAGGCCTCTATTACAGAACTAAGTTGGAATTAAGCTGGGAAAAATAGCAATCGAGTTGGAATATTTTTCAATTGAACATTCTCATAGAGTATTACTTCTTTTTTGAATTGCAAAAATATCACTTCTATTAGTTTGGTTCATCTAATTTAGTGTTTCTTAAACTTATTTGTATCCTTATTTTTCATATCTAGAATTTTAACTAAAAACAATATTTTTCAATCAGTACCACTGAATAATAACTAAATCGAAACAGAAACAAAGAGAATTTATGTACAACATCGGCATTACTTGATATAATTAAGTACAAGAAAGCTCAATTATTGCTTTACAACACAAATTAAACTCACAAGATTGGCATAAAATGAAATTAACCATTACACATTGATAGGCATACAAGAAACATTGACATATATATCAGTAATATCTATCTGGTCATTCCTCCTTCAACGACTGGAGCCATGGCTATCCCACGATTCTGTCTCTCCACATTTCCATGCCATCCTGAAATAAACAGATAAAGTTTTCTTGTTATTTTCATGCTCAACACAATTTATATAATAATAAATATTTCCATTCTTTTTCCCCCATCATTTTAATGAGTCAACTAAAACAAGGAAACATTTTAGAGAGAGAGAGAGAGAGAGAGAGAGGTTACCAATGGACATGTCGAATCCACGATTCTTGAGCTCGCGATACTCTTGACAGAGAGCACAAGACTCGCAGCAGCAGTGGAGCAAGCAGTCGCCGCAGGGAGATTCGTGCAGCGAGTATTGCTGCCTCATTTTGGAGCGGTAGAAACATGAATAGAAACAGGGGCACCCCGTCACGCACGCTATCAGCGTGTACAGTGCTCCATTCTGCGCGCAAGCTGAATCACATCCCAAACCTAATTATTACTTAATCATTTTTATAATTTCAATGTCTTTTACCATCTCATCTCACATATTATATTCAAATAATTGATGATATTTTGTGGGGAAAGAAAGATAGAATAAAATCCAGCAATAAATGACAAAATTAATGAGATAGTGGGATTTTAGGAAGACTTGGCAGGCAGCACATGATGTAGATGGATCATATAAGATTTTTACAGAGCATATCCTTTTGTGAGTTTGGTCCTAAAAGTCTACTCCAAATAATTATTTCTAAACTCTACATGAATCAGATTCATAAATAAATAAATTGATAATGGAAAAAAATAATATTCATATAATTAAGATGTTGAATTATCAAAATAATCTGTAATACATATATAAATACTTACAGCTGGATCCTTTGTCGACAATCTCAGCGATCTGGCCAAACGTAATGCATGGGCACCAGAATGTCAAGCAACCTAATTAACACAACAAGGATTGATATAAGAAACTAATCACCTCTTGATTTGAAGGACTCGCTAGCGGTGGGTGTGTATTGGAAAAAAAGAAAAAAGAACTCACAGTTGCGGACATCGGAAAAGCAATCGCAGAGGCCGGTGGACCAGGGGACCTGAGGCTTGGGGGGAAGAGGAGCTCGTGGCTCGGGCTTGTCGGAGTAGAATGGCTGGGTGGAGCTCACCGGGATCCCGGTCGGGGTGGCGTAGTCACGCGGCGGAGAGGCGGTGGCGTCGGAGAATTTTTGATAGTCGGTCGAATTGGAGGAGTACATGACTGGATTGGATCGGTTTGCGGTGGAATCTGGCGGGAACGAGATGGATGGAAACGAAAGTGGTGAAGATAGGAATATAAATAGAGGGTGGAGTGAATTGAACGAGTCCACTTGTAGGCAGCCACCAGCGTTGATGATTCAACCTTGCCACTGCAATACGTGTTGACTGTAGACCTGAAGAGTTGCTCTCCGCGTCAGAGTATTATATACGTCCAAATCGCACATCGCGGACCCCCATATCTGTTCTTACTCCGAAATTGAGTAACTGTTTTTTTGGGTATCGTTAAATTTTGGGAAGATTTCATTTTAACTTTTCGTAATTACAAAAATAAAAAAAGTAGTATTTAATGTAACGCCCCAATATTCTTAAATAATTTTTTTTTTAAATTAAATAAACAAATCAAAAACTTGTAAACTCAACGGATAAGCATAAAATTAATTTTAACTTTCTTATAGAAGAATTGAATCAATCTTGTCTTCACAAGTGACCATGTTGAACAAAATAATAAACTAAAAGACGTGTCTAAAAAAATATTTAATTTGAAACGACTTAACTAAAGAAAACTAAATTTAGGATTTTAATCAATATCGAAAATCTCATAACTTGAACTAAAATAAATAAACGACTTCAATTCTTATTGTACTAGTCATTCTCGACTTCCATGACTGTCATGACTGCTTCGACTCCTCAACTGAAAACACTGAAAGTAGATATGGGTGAGCATATCATAAATATACTCAGTGAGGAACAATGCAATTATCCACATATGTAATACATGTTAATCTTTTATATTGTCACATAAATAGAATTTAATATCATGAAAATATATATATAACTGTGAGACCTTAATATATAATGTGAGGTCTTAAATATAATAATAACATGATGCCTTAATATTCTGTGAGGCCTTAAATATAATAATAACATGAGACCTTAATATTCTGTGAGGTCTTAAATATATATAGTAACATATAGTATAACATGAGAACGTGTATATTAACATAAACATCATGTAGTCTTTAAAATAAAAACATGTAGTCATATAATCAATATGAATATAAAAACATATAAAACAATAAGGATAACATAACCACAAGCATAAATTTTTCCACCTCGTTTTGTTGAGCACAACAAATCAAAATCAACTCAACGAGGGTCCTAGTTGCACCGCACCAACTAGTAGAGAAATCAAGTGATGAAAAAAATATGCTTCCGTCGATTGAGCACTAGAGCGAAATATATTGTGTGTGTGTTTGTTGTGTGCATGTGTGTATGCAGTGCGTGTGTGTGTTTGTGTGTGTGTCGTATGTGTGTGTTTGTGTGTGTGCTGTGTGTGTGCATGTGTTTGTGTTTGTGTTTGTGTGTGTTTGTGTGTGTGCGCCGTGTGTGTGGGTGGAGTGTGTGTGCATTGTGCATGGAATGGTGTGTGTATTGTGTGATGTTGGGGTAGGGAATAACTAGGGCTGACAATTTTCGACACGACTCGAAAACACGACACGAACATGCACGAAATTAACGGGTTAGTGTTTAGCCTTATCGTATTCGTGTCCTTATCGTGTCGACACGATAAGGACACGATAATTTCGTGTCGTGTTTATGTCGGATCCGTGTCGTGTTCGTGTAACCCGATAATTTTCGTGTTGCATTCGTGTTCGTGTCGTTTTCGTATAATTCGATAATATTTTTATATATTTAATATTAATTTAATTATATTTTTTATATTTTTATTTATTTATTTTCTAATTTTGATTTAAATTTATCGTTTCGTGTCGTATCGTTATCGTGTCGTGTCAACACGAAAAAAATCGTGTTATATCCGTGTTCGTGTCGTGTCCGTGTCAATACATTTTGTGTCGTGTTCGTGTCGGACAGATACTTAACGAGTCGTGTTCGTGTTTGGCCTTATCAGGTCGTATCGTTATCGTGTCGACACGATAACAAACCGACACACACGAATTGCCAGCCCTAGGAATAACCCCTATTTATAGCTTTAGAATTTTGAGGATTTCAAGTGGAGATAAGTTTAAAACAATAAAATATTAGAGTTTGATAAGTATATAGAGTTTGATTTGAAATAGAATACATATCAATATATATATATATATATATATCATGATTATCCCTAAGATTATTATTATTATACATTTGGCCTTCTAAAATTCAGGGTGTTACATTTAATATTAAAACTATCAATTTTTTAACAATTACATTTTGAGTTCGAGTTTAAGTAACAAAATTCTATATGATATGTCGAAAATTTAGTTAGATTCAAAATAAGAATAAAAATAAAATGAGATGTCATCAAAACAATATCATGTTGATGTAGAAAATGAATTGGCAATTTGGCATGAAACATTGAGGCGATCTTAATACAAAAATGATGAATTTTAATTTGATGCATACTCATTTTTAATCTATTTTGTTGAATCCAACTCAATTTACAGGTACCACATAGGTTTTTATCATCAAAATTCAAACCTTAAGATGTAATTGTCTTTTGTTTGATATTTTGGATATTGGATTGTTATCTTTTGTAGAGTAGAACGTAATTATAAAATATCAATAATGTGGACTAAAATGTAATTTTCCCATAAATTTTAGTTAAAGTTGCTACTTTCTAGCAGCAAAAGTCTTTTTTCTTATAGGCTGCTAAAAATATGAAACCATTTTTAAGAGGGTATTCTGAATAAATGTTATTTATTTTATAATTATTCATAAATTATATAAGTGATTTTTTAATTATAAATTCACGATTCCATGTGCTATCCGACTGTCACGATCCAGCCTGGCTAAGGATAGCCAAGCTAGGTGAACCACGACTAGGGAAGGGAAACAAGGAGAGGGGAATAGAAAGGGGAAAAGATATGGGATATTGACTCTACTCGACGTCATCCAATCAATGATAATATCACCAATTGGACGACAGGATGAGAGTAAATCTTAGTCATGCCTACTCGAATTAAGCATCAAGGAAGAAACTTGAAATACAAGAGATCAATTCATCCTAACATCATTCATCCATACATGGATAGTCAACGAAATATTCTCAAGATACATAGAAGTCGATCCCAAGGATCCGAATCGAATGGTGTAGCACAACAAAGGTCTTAATTGGACATAGTGTTGAGCTCGAATTAAGACTTGACAAAATGAGTGTACGCAGCGAAAATGAACATAATACATGTATGAAGACATGTATGACTCTGACATTCTCAAAATAAGACAACATATTCGCTCGGCACTCCATCTTCAAACTTCACGTCTCAACCTGCACATTTAGAAATATATGCAGGGCTGAATACAGAGTACTCATTGAACACGTGCCAAAACAGATATACATATATATACTTTGCAAAAATTTGTCATGCCTCCTTATCAGTAACGTAAGGGGGGTTTTATCTTAAACAGTCCCAAGCTTCCTAAATTCTTTGTGATCTAAAAGTTCGACTGTAGTCTAAGTTATTTTGTACTCAATTTTATCTGCAATTTTTGTTCGTGAAGGTGGCCCCCTTCGACGAACAATACGGGTGTAACGGAAAGTGGGTCACCTTTCCGTACACAATGACCGGCCCGTTCGCTCGTGGACTCACAGTCGCTAGGTGTACACTAACCCTGGCAGGATATCTATCAACTGCTCAGGACCCGAATTCGATTTTCACATAACTGGCAAAGCCAACACAGATAGATCTCATACATAAATCTCAAAATATTTTTCGGCATGACAAAACTTGAAAGATTTTCAATTCATAACTTTTGAAAGAAAATCACTGTTTAACATAGCATTAGCTTTATTCATACGTAAGAAAGCCCACCTGGTTGCAGTCTTAAACAGTCCGACGTCTCGCACGACTCTTCCACATTCTCTACCGGACCTTCATCGAAGATTGGAGGATAATAAGATGTCTAACCGAGAGAGTACTCTTTTTAACGAGATTCATGACAAAAGCTTGTTCAAGTTTTGCTTTTGTTGTTCGATCTAGATCTTAGTCGATTAAGTTAGATCGCTCTTGGAATTTCGTTATTTAGCTGCTTGTGAGCTGAATGGGTTCTCTTCTTTAGAAGATTTAAATTGCTTGGTTAGAGTCGCGTTCGAGGTGGTCTAGTTTTACTAACGTTATGAAAGAGGTCTTCAATCAACGCGTAGCGACAAGATGCGAACCGAAATTTCGGCATGGCCTATTCGTAAGTAGGTCATCTTCTCGAATTCGACGCGCGAGATTTCAACGTGAGAATTCGAACGTCGATCACTCTTGATTAGGCCGACAAGGCCTACTCTATTCTCTCACCTCTCAAACCCAACAATCTAGAAGCATATATGATAGCAATCGTCTAACGTAAACAACGAAATTCTTAACTAATTTAAATAATCAAGGTCTAAGTGACATAAGTAATTTAAGTTCAATTACCTTGGTTAATTAATTAAGTCTAGGTGACTTAATTAATTAAAGTCCACTTAACTCAATTAGGATCAAAGGAAATTTGATTACTTAAGATCCACCCAATTTAATTAGTCAAAGTCTAATCTATTTAATTAATTAGAGTTCTTCTAATTAATTAATAAGGTTCAACTAATTTAATTAATTAAAAACCAAGTGCTTTAATTAATTATGGCCTAAGTAATTTAATTACTTGAGGTCAATCTATCTTTAATTGATCAAGTCCAAATGACTTAATTGGTCAAGACCTAATTAAATTAATTAATTAAAGCCCAATGCTCTTAATTAATTAAAGTCCTCCCAAGCTAATTAATTAAGTTTAAGTAACTTAATTAATTAATTAAAGTCTAGCTCAATTAATTATTAAGGTCCATCTAAATTTATCAATTAAGTTTAAGTAACTTAATTAATTAATATCTAATTATAATTAATTAAAGCTTATCAACTTTATTTAATTAAAGTTGATCTAAATAATTTCTCAAGTCCAAATGATTTAATTAATTCAAGTCCAACTTTAATTAATTAAGTTCAATTAAATCTTGGTATTCCAATTCTATTTATAACTTAAGTCCAACACCCTTAGATCATATGAGTCCAATACAATTTATTAGAGAGGCCCATTTCCTGGAAGCCCATCCCTAAAATAATAGGTCCAGCCAATTAATAAATCGCGGCCCAATGCTCGGCCCATTCGTTATCTTTTCATCTCGGCCCAGTCCCTTTTATCTTATAAATTAATTCAACCCAGCAACATTTATATGTGTTAAACTCGGCCCACTAATAATATTAATCCTGGCCCAACTATTCTATTAAAACACTTCCAGCCCAATTTAATAATTTCTTGGCCCAGCTAAAAATTATTAACTCATCCCCAGCCCAACACACAACCTAACTAACCTACACACACCACCCCACTCCAGATCCCATCTCCCTCATTCTCAGCGGCGCTACAGCCGCTCCTGCTTCTTCACAGCGCCACCGCCGTCGCCTTCGACGTTGGCCGTCGTTGCCTCCTTGTTGTGGCGTGCTTCCGCCGCCACCTCGTCGCTCTCTCACTCACACACGACTCGCCACGACTCTCTCTCTCCCTCTTCCTGTAGTGCCGTCGCCGTTGCTCGGAGCACCGTCGATCGTCGCCTGTATCGTGTCGTCCAACGAGCCGTTGTCTCCACCTTCGAGCTCCCTCTCGCGCACGGCAGCTCACCCGACTTCCGTTCCTTTCCACGGGACGTCCGCGTCGCGCCTCTGCTTCGTCGTCCGACCGAGGGTAGCAGCCGCTGCTCCTCTTCTTTCTCGCAGAGGGTCGACGAGCCTGGCTTCTCCTTGCGCCGCCTCTTCGCCGAAGGTTGCCGACGTTGCTGCCGTCAGAGCACCCCGTCGAAGTTTAGAGGCCACGGAGGTCTTCGGTCCCTCTTTGTACGCGATAAACACACACGCAAGGAGGAGGTAGAAAAGAAAAAACAGAGAACAACAGGGGGGGTCGAGCATAGCACCGTCTCTCCTTGATGTTCGTTGTTGGGTTCTGGTTGTTTTAAACATCTTTTTCTTTTCTTTTTTCATAAACAACATGAAACGGTATAAAGGGAAGAATGGTGTTGGAGCCTTACCAGACGAAGGTTTTCTATGTGTATTGGTTCCTCGTTCAATCGAACAGTAACCTTTAAGGCAGCCTTCTATGTATAAAAGAACTGGAGTTGGTTGTTGTTTAACAAAATAAGTGTTAAACGTTTAGAAGCTGAAATGGTTACCTCTTGTTGTTCTTTTGTTCTTGTTTGTTTTCTTCCCCTTCTCGTTGCTTTTGGGGTGTTGAGAAGTCTGAAAAGAAAGAGGAGAGTTTGAAGTGGAGTTGTTGTGTGTATGAATGGAGTTTGGGTGAGGAGAAGCAGGTATTTTTGTAATGTGTGCAGATGTGAAGAGCATATCAAATTTTAGGATGTTAGAGGAGTATGAATCTTTTGTCTCATGCTGCAGTGTATCTGATTCCTTTGCAGGGAATAGAGGTATGTGAGAGGGGGATGAGATTCTTGTTTGCTGGAGTAGGGAGGTACAAGTTAGAAATATAAGATATGGTCAACTTTCCATTTTTGGTAATTGTAGACTTCGAGACGATTCATGATTACGACTTATCTCGATCATCGTTACACACTCGCGGTGCGATATACGAATCCGATCATATTACGTTATCGCTCGATTATTAATCAATAATTAACTTCTCGTTTAATCGCTTAAAAAAATTAAACGATTGGTATTACACATTTGTTAACTAAAAATAAATTCGTTAAGCTGCACTTTATTACACGGGTATTACACCGGCACATGGTCTAGTACGAGGCCTTGTTAAAAGTCGAGTTGTTAGGACTTCTGATTTTATGCTTATGGATATTGTTGCTTCAGGTTGTGTCTTGGTTTATTGGAATGTTTCTCCTTCAAATAACAGAGGAAAAAAAGTTAAGAGATACTATTCTGTTGGAACAAATCACGAAATGATCACAAAGAAAAAACGATATCAAGAACAAGATGAATTTACGTGGTTCGGTCATTGTGAAGTAACCTACATCCATGGGAGAAAGAAACACGATTTATTATCCAAAATGACAGTGTACACAGATTTTCCAGAATAAAGAAGAAAACTCAGTAGATTCTTAAGCCTTTAACAATGACTTCTACTTTCTCATTTTTCCTCTCTCTATTCTATCTGTAAAATTCTCTCATACAAAATGATAAGAATTGATATGAAGTTATCTGTCTGTAACAGCTTACAACCAAGCTAATATATCTACCTCAAGACTTAATCCTGATTGTAGATAAATGAACATCACAGATCAGTAATCAAGAAAGCCATTACACAGTTAATAACCCACTAACAACATGCTTTCCCGGTTCGTTGCATGAAGTCCGTGAACTTTGATATAATAACTAAATGCTGTCACATTACTCAACATATTCTTTTATTTAGATGTCAAATCATGACCAGTAATATATAAGACCTCGAAAAAGTGACCATTAATTATCGTAATAGTTAAGTAGTTTTAACATTTAATAATGGCATTTCAACCTCAATGTTGTGTTGTAAAAGTGGAAGTCTAACTTTGGACTTTTGAAGTTCGTTATCTTAGGATTTAAAAATTTAGATTTGGAAATCTGAATGAATTAAGAAATCTGAAACTAAGTTGAAATATAAAGTTATTGTTTTATTTTTAATTGTCGAAATATAAAACTAGAGTTGAATCAAGGATATTCTACGGATATGAGACTGTTTCTTGATACCAAAAGGTGAAAGCTTAAAAAAATTTGTGTGGAACATGAAATTTCAAGTGGATAGAAGTTAGGAAAGCTCAAGACATATAAGTAATTTTGCATATAAAATTGAAGCCCCATATATTAATACTATGTTATCTAAAATCTTGATGAATATATGAAAGTACTTACAATTAATTTGACTTTATATGTCATATGTAATTTATTTAACGATAATTTCATAGTACTTGATAATATCAGATAAAAGATTACACCATATTCGAAATAAAGAAACGCAGGTAATTGCATTTTTGGTACTTGATCTATGAATATGCACTAAATGATGAAAAGAAAGGAAAAACTGAGTTACTGATACAAATCGAATGAATTCATTTTCATAGATTCGTAACGCACATCACTAAATTGTTACTACAAAAAAGAATAAGAAAAAATTACATTTTCCACAAAAGTAACCTTCGTTATATGAATTTTGTAAATATATAGAGGAAATTCCATCTAAATTTTAAACGACACACGATTTGAAAAGAAGAAGAAGTAACCAACCACTTGTGAAGGTTAACTAATTAGGTGTATCGGGAAAATTCCTAAGTTATTAGAAAATATTCTATCTTAATTGTATGTTTTAATTAGATTTCAAAATCTCTGATGATTAATTTGCTGATGTAACTAATGCTACTGACTTGTTATAGAGTTAGACGTTTTTGTTACAAGTTTCAGTAGTAGAACTATCAGCTTGGATATGCCCAAGACTGAAGGAGTTCAAGCAATATTGAAGCCAACCTTACTGATAGGAGTATCAGAATCAGCGCAACTGATAGAAGCTCAACTAAAGGATCACATATTGAAGAATTGAATACTGACGGAAGGCCAACTAATGTCTGAAAAACTAAAGTATAATGATGTTGATGAACAAAGCTATTGGAGTAAAGTACAAGAATGACTTCGGAAGACCGAAGGTTGAAGATCGGAGACTAAGACTCAGGATTGAAAGAGATGAATGAGTTAGGATATGACTAAGTGTCATACCATGCAATCAATTGTCCCTGCAGAAGTCAATGCTGGCTATCAGGAGTCAAAGTTGATGTCCCGAAGTCAAAGTTGTTTTTCGATAGTCAAAGCTAGCTCATGAAAGGTCAAAGCTGGCTATTTATTTATGTCTGCTCAAAGCGTCATATCGACTCGAGTGTCGAACCGACACATGATGAGAATCCACTGGCGACAAAAGACGGAGCGCCTCGACAGCCCAACACAAATCAATGCCAATAAAACACGAAGTCGACTCAACTGAATAAACACATAATATATTAAGTCTTGAGTGTTTGACTCGTCACGTCACTACTACAAAAACCACTTTTCTTTACACCTTATAGACTACGCTTTTTCGTGAAAAGCGTAGTCTATAGGTATAGACTACGCTTTTGTATCAAAAGCGTAGTCTATGTGCGAATTTTTTGAAGTATAGACTACGCTTAACAAAAGCGTGGTGTAAATGCGTGATCTATAGTGGGTATAGACTACGCTAACAAAAGCGTAGTGTAAATCGTGGTCTATAGTGTGTATAGACTACGCTTAAAAAGCGTAGTGTATGTGCGTGTTTTTAATAAAAAAGCGTAGTCTATGCCATAAATTAAAAAAAATAAAATAAAAAAAATTCACAAACGTGAGATTCGAACTCACGATGTGTGGTTTATTAACATGATACTTAACCATTCCACCAACAATTCAACATCTCTCATATGTGGACTTTATTTATATTTATATTTAACTAAAACCTGAATTTACAATACTTAATTCATTTATTTCGGACAATTCAACACTCCCGCCCTTCACTCCCGCCTGCGACGATACTGTACTCTTCACCTCCTTGCCGCCGCTCACCGTTGTTCCATCGCCGCCGCTGTCATCCACCGCACTCCACATTCTCTTCCGCCGTCGCCGCTCGGTGAGTTCTCTTTCTTCCTTGTCGCAATTTTATCTTTTTAGAGAGAGAGAGAATGAGAGCGGAGGGGCTTGTCTTTCTTCCTCATCTCGCACTTTAAATTTTGCCGTGGCGTCCTGTGTGGGCTTAGAATTTTGTTTGAACCTCTATCTATATCTCAAGATGTTCTCTTATTTATTCGCTTATCTTTGTGTGGGCGTAGAACTAGAATTTTATGGATATCCTTCTGCTATGTTTGTTAAAGATGATGGCGAAAAACCCTGGCATTCATTGACTGCCAATTTCTTGCATATATTAAGTTAGTTTGGTTTTTTGAATTAAAAGATTTCAGGTTTGAGAAAGCTTTGGATTCACTAAATTGTAACTGTAATTTCTCATGGATACCTGTTTGTGGATAATATATTGTTCTTTAAGAGTCTTGAAAAAGGATGCACTCTTCGTTTGTGAAGCTAGCTTAGCCGTAGAATAATTGTGTTGATATACTTGCTGCAGGATTTCGATAAGGTGTGGCCGATTTTTGATTCTGCTCAGTCTAGGGATTTTCGGAAGGTAAATGATTGCTGAATTTTTGGGTTATAATATGCGTAGGCATGCTTCTAATCTGGCTTTTTGGTGCAATTTTGTGTGTGTGATATTGGTGAAAATTTCAGGTCGTGCAAGCTATTATAAGTGAGCTGGAATCACAAGGTGCATTGCCCAGGAGCAATTCGAGGGTTTCATCGCTTGCAACATGCTGTGGACCGGAGACAGGAGAGGTATAATATAACAAAATCGTATCTTAATAAGACCTGTAAGCTTGCTAAACTACTACAAATCTCCACGAAGCAATTTAATATGATCAGCCCAGGTTAAAACTTAGATTTAACTTATTTGATAGTTAGAAGTGCTTGCTCGAGTGTTCAGCATCCATGGATGAAAGGCTAAAACTAGAGGTTATTTGCAACTAGCTTAACCATAGATAAAGAAATCTACAACATCTCAAATGCTCAAGAATTTATTATTTCATATCATTATAAGAATCCACATAATACTTTGTTATCTCAAAATATATATGTTCTACAGATGTTAATCTAATAATATGTGGTTGAAGCTTGATGAATGAGGATACCGAAATGCAAGGCTACACTAGCAACATCATACAAAGAAGAGTAAGAAGACTTACTTCGGCTGACATTATTAGCAGGATCTCCAATTGGAAAACCAAGATATTGCCCGAGGACCCCAAAATTTGGAACTTGTGAAGATTGAGTTGCATTTGCTTCTGTTCCCCTGCAGTTAAAAAAGCTTATAGTTTCACATAAGCTACCAAAAGAGTAATAATAGCAGAGGCATTGGTAATTTCTATGGCTCTGAAAGAAGGATTCTTTAATGCACAGTGGTTATCTCTGTGGATAGAGAGTGATGAAAGGGAACTTGAACTCTTGCATCCTTACACTACTATTAGTGTATAAAACAACTCTTATCTCTATATCTTCCGAGTCTAAGCTGGCGGATATGCGGTGTTAATCGAATCGGAGAGGCCAGGCAAGAAGCTTGGATACATTTCCGCATCCAAACCTCACGTATTAGTTAAATAAATTCGGCCCCTTTCTTGACAATTCCGTCCTTTATTCAATAAAAATCATAAGAAAAGAAACTTTGTAAGGCCTTACCACTGTGGCTTAGGCTTCATCCTGAAAATCGGCGTCTGATTTTCTGCAGCTCCGCTAAAGCTTCTTTCAAATTAATCCTGTCATTAGGGGATTCTGCACAACACTTGAAAGCCAACTCTAGTATAGATGATGAGAATTCGACAATTTTGTTGCCATGTTCTTCATCAACATTCATTAGTAAGTGGGCATCGATAACTCGATATGCTGATTGTGGAACTGAGCTTTCAATCCAAATCTTCAAGTTTAGATCTCCAAAGAAACATAGCATCACTTGGTCTTTTTCTTGTAAAGGTTTCCATCAACAGCACATCATAGCTATAGACATCGCACCTGGTGGAGACTATCCCTTCCAAACCATACTCTAGAATGACGAAAAAGTAGGAGTCATAAAATTGTTTAGTAAGAAGACATAATTTAATTAGAATGAGAATTCACCTGGAGCAATGTAACCCAGTGTTGCTAGGGTATTTGTTAGCACAATACTCTCCCCCTCGCCCAATAGTTTTGATACACCAAAATCGCACACATGAGCAACCATTTCTTCATCTAACAAGACATTGCTAGGCTTCAAGTCACAATGAACAATTGGAGTCGAATAGCCATGGTGAAGATATTCTAATGCCGATGCCACATCAATCATTATGTTCAACCTCTGTATGAAATCCAAGAAATAGTTGTGTGAATACAACCATTTCTCAAGATTTCCCTTTGGCATGTATTCAATCACCAAAGCCTTGAATTCTTCATTGGAGCAACTGCTTATGACTTTTGTCAGATTTCTATGACGAACATTACGTAGAACTTCACATTCAACATCAAAGCTCCTGAAAGCATCTTCAAGCTGCAGTTTAAACACCTTTACAAGCGACGACATTCCCATCTCCAAGAATTCCTTTATAAACAGTACCAAAACTTCCCATGCCTATTAAATTGCTCTCATTGAACTGTTGAGTTGCTCGAGAGAGTTCATGATATGAAATTCTTTCAGCTACAACACTCAAAATTGCATCAGTTCCACTAGTTGCTTTAACTTTCCTTCTGTATCTAAGGAATATAAATCCCAAACACATAATTGTAGTGAAAACCACAACCCCTGCAAGAATGAATAAACCAAATTCTAGTTTCCTCCTCTTTGATCTGTGTTTGTTGACAACATGACAAGCTGGGACATGGAACCTTGGAAGTCCACATAATGCTTCATTACCTTTAAACGACTCCATTGTGAAGTTCCTAAAAGGACCATCACTCGGAATTTCTCCACTTAGAGCATTATTTTTAAGTATGCATATAGTTTATTTCTTGACCATTTCTAGTTAACTAATTAACTAAAAATGCAGTAAAAGACGGCAAATTTTTATTTTTTTCTGCACAAAAATATTAAAGTTTGATGTTTTTTGGACAAAATAACAATGAAAACAACGTAACTAGCTTTCTTGATACTGCCACCACTGATAATTTGTGACTCTTTCCTTAATAAATGCAACTAAACATGCTGAGACTAAAGGGAATAATGATGCAACTTTATTTTTGAATATGTAATTATCTTATGAATTTGGCGGTATTGACATATTGATAGTTTGATCTGATTGGGAGGATAAGAGGTGCATTACATATTTTGAAGTAACCAGCATGTTAAATTTAAGTCGTGAATTATGATTTATAAACTTTGTAAAGTATCCTGCTTGTTTCTCATAAAATTGCTTCGGTTGAATCATAAGGTATTCCTGGACTTAGAACTTGTTCTTTTGGCCTTTACTTGCTTAGGTTGGATCTAGGCAAGACATTGTATTCCACAGACGGTATATCTACACGCAGAGGCTTAAAGGCGCAAGTGTACACGACAAGGTAAGTTTTACCTCTTTAGTAAAGATATTTTTCGTAATCTTATGATGGTCGATAAGTATTTGTCTTTCTAGTTTCCATTATGTCAATAGTGATTGACGGTCGAATAAAACTTCATATGTCGGATTTGGGGTGATAAGTTCACCAAGTTATGTGTTAGAATATAAAATTTAATTTTGGTTGGTAGAAGAGATGATAATGAAGTGAATTTGCTAAATTTATGTTTGTTTGGTACTATTAGGTTGTGAATTTTGATTGTTCAAGATGGACAAAGCATGGATGTCAATGAATAGATTATCACGTGAATACGAGCATGGGTAGAATCTTCAATTTGCATTGCAAAATGCGAGAGATTCTAACCAAATACCATGTCCTTGTGCAAAATGTGGTAATTTAAAAAGAAAATGTATCCGCAATAAGGGCGCACTTGTGTTGTCATGGTATGGATCTAACATACCAAGAATGGACATTTCATGGGAAAATCGATGCACAAGCGTAGACAATGAAAAGATAGAATATGGGAAGATGGTCAATATCGGAAGAATGAAGATTCTATTGATATGATACATGATGCGTATGTGTGTGTACAGCCCCTCTAATCCAAAGGACAGATTAGAGAGAACTGGAGCTTGGAACAGTGATTACCAAACATTGAATAAGAATAATTAAAGACTTCAACTAATACGTATCGAACTTCGATAATCAACCCTATTTACAAGGCAAAAGTAATTTACAGATATAAGGCTATAAGTACTTAAACAGAGGTTTCGATAATTCGCATTGCACTCAATCACAACATTAACATACAATACTATTCGAATATGCGTGGAAAGCACGTGAATGCATATATGACGATATGCACCCAAGGTTCTTTCTTTCAAACATAATAAATATTCAAAAGACTTGACTACTCAACGACTGCTCCATCATCATCACCACTCAATCGCACATTTAAAACAAATATGCGGTCGAGTACAAATAATGCACTCGATGGCTCATGCCAAAATAATTTATCAAGTTTAAATTACTCGCCCCATCACAAGAACACACGAGGTTTTAATTTGAAAATACTCGTGTTTACTAAATATTTTCATCATTTTCCATAAATATCGCTTGCGAGCATTTTCCACGTATGTATGATCCACATCCACCACAATAATTCATTCAACAATAATTCCATGTTGGAGGAGGCCTCCTCTCACAGTCGCCATGACCGGCCGAGTACCCTTTCAGCACACGGTCACAAATAATCAGTGCACAAAATCCAGGCTATCTCAGCACAGGATACGAACTCTCCATCATTCTTGGGGGTACTTCCAAGAATACGAATTCAAACATGTCATAAAGTGGGAGCTACCCAACATTATGCATCAAATATCATGGATTGGATACATACATAAAACATAAACAATTTGGGCAGGTAATTAAATAATCATTTCATAAATATTTGCTTGCAATAAAGCATCATAAATAAATCATTTGATAAGTTCTATCAATTTGAGTATAGTAAAGCCCACCTTTACTTCGGAACCTCGAATTTCACTATCGTGCTCTTCTCCTCGTTATGAGTGAACTTCACGTCCCACCTTTACGCAAAATGTACGTTTAGTACGTTGGCACGCCGAGATTTTCAAAGTTCATTCAACTTTGATAATTAAATTAATAATTCAAGTTTGGATGATTCTTTATCGTCTTAATCGTTGAAACGACGCGTATATCAATAAAATAATTCTCGTATATCGAGAGGCGTAATATGATCTATGCCTTATTTTAACCTTTTAGGTTAAATAATTAACGATAATAACGTTATTCAATAAAGTGATTTCAATTATGAAATCTTTTCTCACAATTGAGATATTCAGATAAAAGTAACACGCTTTTCACGTATTAGCGTATTTAACTAACGTATTTAGACGTTAATTTGAAAGTCAACCATTTTGACTTTTCTTAATAAATTTTCAATAACTCATATTTTAATGAATAAAATCAATATAAATCGATTTTCAATCGATTTATTTTCATAAACTTTAATCATCGATTTTTCACGCAAATCGATAAACTTAATTAATATTTTCTTTCAATATTAATCTTTTAATGCATTAAGCATTATTTACGCTTTAACGTTATTTAATATAACGTTTAAATCATAAACATAATATTCTATGTTTAATAATTCTCGAATATTTTAATATGTCTAAATTAATTTCTAGACATATATTATATTATTTTCTTAATTAAAAAAGGAATTAAAATTCCTTATTCTATTTAATATAGCACACGGCTATAACAAAAATTTTTCCTAACCTGTTCCAAAATTCTTCTAAAATCATATAGTGTATTATTTTACACTATGATCATTAATATGTATTAATGTTACTATAGAAAAATTTGGAACTCACCTATATCACTATATAGGTCTCGAAAAAAAAAAAAAATCCTCTAATAATTATCAAATAATTTCTTAAAATTCTAATTAAATTACACTATACTTATATACTATAGTATAGCACCAATACATCATTGCATTAACTAAAATCAACTAAATCATTCCTTAAACCTACATTGAAGCTCACGGCCCTTTTAAATAATTTGGGCATTTCATCTTTAAAAATTCTAGTTAATTCATGTAGTACATAATCAATGCCCTAGATCAACAATATGCTATTATAACAATCAAATAAAAATTATACAATAACTTAGCAAACTCCATGATTTTCGGTAATAATGAAATAATTAGTATAAGATTTTTATAAATTTCTTAATAATTACTATAAACTCCTACTACATCATATATCATCAATCCATTCTTAAATCATCAAGAAAATTTTCTACACACATGATATAATTTCATAACATGTTTTATTAAATATTAAACATGGTATATACATCTACAACATCATGCTACACATTATTAATTAACAAGCTATCATGCTAGCATACTTTCATAATTAATAACCATGCATGGAAAATAATTTGAACCAATGGATTATTGAAAGCTTAGGTATAATTGAAGCTTGTTCGATATCTAACCTCGTTAACGGCTTGATTTTATAGAATCAAGCTTTAGATCAAGCTTTTGGTTCAAGAATTCAAGAACACCAAGGTGTTTCTAAGAAGAAAGCTCACGGTGGTATTTTTTTCTTTTTGGAGAGAATGAGATATGTTTATGTTAATGAAGTAATACTTAAGTATATAGACTAATATACTTCACATTTCTCACTCTCTCTCGGTCATACTCTCACAATACCAAACAAATGGAAGCCTTTCAATACTAGCTTTGGTGAGTCATCAAGTAATATGTCACCAATACTTACTATTTTGAAAGAAGCAAAGAAATATCCTTGCTTTGGTGGAAAAGGCGTCGACAATATCACACACACAAGCATTATACAAAAAAAAAAATGATGACTTATTATGCTTAGGTCATAGTAGTAAGTATGCTCTTACATTTGAAAGAAACAAAGACTTATTTATGCTTTTGGAGAAGCAAAAGCCGTCGCCCATCATGTGTTCCAAGAGAGTGATTTTATTTCATGAGTTAATACTATGTATAAAAGTCTTACACTCTATCCCAAATGTATTTGATACATCATCAAAATTATTCTAGTCGAATAAATCGGCTATCACACCTATCATGTATCCACTTGCTTGAGTACTATGTCTACTTGTTTAATATGTAAAATTTATACCACACTTGAATCACTTAATTCATGACTTAGCAATTTACACTCCAAAACTTACGTACATTATGGTACACACACACTAAGTCACGCCCATTTCATTTATAAAGTGATAAATAATTAATTTTCATGCTAATTATACATATATACCATAATATATGTTTTAGATGATAAATTATATCATAGGAAAATTTATTAGAATTAATCCATAGATAGAAAACCCTAATTCTCGATTTAGGGTTTTCGAGAATCATTAATAATCAAAAATATCATTCCAAAATTTTCTAGCATTATTTCAATGCTAAATAATATTCTAATTATATAAAATAATCATAGGAATTTAAATATCATAATTCCTTGATCGTTAGACTTGATTCTCAAGTCATCTCAAAACGTTAACGTTTGAAACGTCTCAAAACGTTAAATATCGACTCATCTCAAAATGGTCGTAATAAAGCTGTAATCACTTTATTAAAATTATTCCAATAATAATGGAATTAAATTCTAAGCTTAAAAACTTAGAAAATATCACGAGCCTATAAATATCGATACGTAATCGACGTAGAATTAATCTGGGTTGAAATCGTTACACATTCGTATTTCTCAATTCACACTCATTCGTGAATTGTACATAGAATTTATTATTCCAAAATAATCGAAATCGTTATTCGATAATTTATTAATCAAATTATTATTATAATATTCTAATTTACGAAATTAATATCGTAATTAGGCGTTTAAATAATCGGGGTATTACATTCCACCCCCCTTAAAGAAATTTCGTCCCGAAATTTACATACCTCAGAAGAGATCGGGGTATTTTTCTTTCATTAGTCCTCAAGCTCCCACGTGGCTTCCTCTTGTCCATGATGCTTCCACAACTTTGACTAGTGGAATAGATTTGTTCTCAATTTCGAACCTTGTGGTCTAGAATAGCCGTAGGTTCCTCATTATAGCTCATATCCGGATTGAGGATCACGTCATCTTGATGGATCACATGCTCGGATCGCACACGTATTTCTCGAGTTGTGATACATGAAAAACTTTGTGCACGCGTTTCCGGACTTGGCGGAAGAGCCAACCTATAGGCAATCGGGCCTATTCTTTCTAGGTTTCATAAGGTCCAATAAAGCGGGTCTTAACTTTCCTTTACTCCAAACCTTATAATCCCTTTAGATGGAGAGACCTTCAAAAGACTTTATCTCCATTTTCAAAATGTAGCTCGACCTTGGCGTATCAACGTAAGATTTACATCTATCTTGAGCTTCTTTTATTCTTTGCCTAATTTGGCGAACGATCTCAATCATCTCGCCTATAGCGTCAGGCCCTAAGATTCTTCTTTCACCCACTTCATCCCAGTAAAGCGGTGATCGGCATTTTCTTCCATATAAGGCTTCATACGGGGCCATATCGATCGTCGCTTGATAGCTATTGTTATATAGTAAATTGATGAGAGGTAAAACCTCTTCCCATTTTGCACCTCGATCCAAAACTACGCTCTCAACATATCTTGAGTGTTTGGATCGTCCTTTCCGATTGTCCATCGGTTTGAGGGTGAAAAGTCTTTGAAATTTAATTTCGTGCCCAATTCTTTTGCAAGCTAGTCCGTAATCTTGAAGTAAATTTTGAATCTCTATCGATGTGATAGTTTTGGTACTCCATGCAAAGGTACAATTTCATTTACGTCTACCGGGCTAGCTTATCGACCCGTGGGTAATCTGAATTAGCGTAAAATGTGCACATTTGGTGAGTCATCCCACTACTACCCATATAGCGTTGTTCCTCTTTTAGACTTTGGTAAACCCGTAACAAAATCCATAACTATATCTTCCCATTTCCACTGGTATTGCCAAAGGCGTAGCTCCGTAAGGACGTTGGTGTAATGCTTTTACTTGTCGACAAGCAAGCAGCTTCACAAAAGAGGCTATGTCTCTTTCATACCTTCCCACCGAACTTTTCTTCAAGTCTTGGTACATTTTGTACTTCTGGATGGGTCAGTATAAGGTGTGTCATGAGCTTCACTCATGATTTCATTCAAGATCGTTGTTATGCAGGATACACAACCTTCCTTCAAATAATAAAGCATTATCTGGTGCTTCTTGAAAATTCTTGATCCTTCCGTCCTTACCTTGGCTCTTGCTTTTCTAACTTTTCCTCCATCCTTTGTCCTTCAATGATTCTTTTCCTTAAATCGACGTCAAAGTGAGTGTAGCAATACAACTCGTGATCGCCTCTCGGTTGTTCAATCAATTCAATCTTCATCATTTCAAACTCTTCAATGAGTTTTTCTTCATTTGTGAGAGACATCCCAATTTGCTTTGACTCTTACGACTCAAGGCATCGGCTACAACATTCGCTTTGCCGGGTGATAGTTTATACCACGATCGTAGTCTTTTACCAATTCGAGCCATCTTCTTTGTCTCATGTTTAGATCTCTCGCTCGAAAAGTATTTCAAACTTTTGTGATCGGTAAAGATTTCACATCTTACTCCGTAGAGATGATGTCTCCATATCTTTAAGGCGTGCACTCTGCTGCTAGTTCGGATCATGAGTTGGGTAATTCAACTCATGCGGTCTCAATTGTCGAGATGCATAGGCTATCACTTTTCCATTTGCATTAACACACGCCTAATCCATTTTGGAAGCATCTGAATAGACCACGTATTCTTTATCTCGCTCGGGCGCTAATACAGGCGATGAGTTAACTTTTCCTCGAGCGCCCGGAAATTCGCCTCACACTCATCGATCCATGTGAATTTAATTCCTTTTCGAGTAGTTGGGTTATTGGTCTTGCTATCTTGAGAATCCTTCGATGAATCTTCGATAGTAACTCGCCAATCCCAAGAAACTTCTAATTTCATTTTGTGTCCTCGGCGATTTCCATTCTTGACCGCTTCTACTTTGGCGGATCAACTTTAATCCCTTGGTGACACAATGTGTCCAAGGAACATTACTTCCTTCAATTAAAATTCACATTTGCTAAATTTAGCAAAAGTTGTTCATTCTCAAAGTTTGCAATCGTCCGGAGGTGTTCCTTGTGTTCGTCTTCATCCTTTGAATAGATGAGGATGTCATCTATGAAGACTAAGACAAATTTGTCTAAAATGGGTGGAACACCCTATTCATGAGATCCATGAATACCGCCGCGCATTGGTCAATCCGAATGGCACAACTATAAATTCATAGTGGCCGTATCTCGTTCGGAAAGCGATCTTTGATACATCTTCAGCCGCACTTTAAGTTGGTGATAGCGACTTGAGGTCGATTTTCGAGAACACGCTAGCTCCTCTTAGTCGATCAAACAAGTCATCTATCCTTGGAAGTGGATACTTGTTTTGAGCGTCATTTTGTTCGATTCTCGATAATCTATACACATCCTCAAGGAACCATCCTTTTCTTTACAAATAACACGGTGCTCCCAGGCGAAACACTAGGTCCGATAAAACCTAGGTCCAACAGCTCTTGGTTTGGATTTTCAACTCTTCCGGTTCTTTCGAGCCATTCGATGCGGTGCCTTTGACACGGAGCCGATCCGGTTCCAAGTCAATGGTAAACTCGCTTGTCATCGTGAGGTAATCCCGGTAGATTTTCGAGAAAACATCCGAAAATTCTCGCATAATCTCTACATCTTCAACCTTTATCGTTGTTCGATCTTCTCCGTTCAAATAAACAAGAAATGCATGGCATCCTTTCTTGTTTATCATACTCTGCCTTCAACATGATACAATCGAATTTTCTTTCCCATACCGATTCCGTAAAAGCTTGTAGCTTCTTTTCCGAGAAAATGGAATGAAATTTTCCTTTCTTTACACGAGATTGTAGCATGATTTTCAGCCAACCAATCCATTCCCAAAATTATATCTACATCACCCATGGGTATTATGTTTAAGTTATTCGTCGAACCTTAAGTGATCCTAAGTTCAACTCTAGGTTTGAGCAAATATGAGTATGATCATAATCCTCCTATAGGTGAAGAGATGTTCATATCTGGTTTGCTTTCTCGGATCTAAGTTCCAATAGATCTACACATGTTCTTGCTACAAAAGAATGTGATGCTCCGTGTCGAACAAAAGTATAACAGTGCGTTGAGAAGTGTTCCCATACACGCCAGTTTCCTCGGTTTTGTTCATTTTGCCTCCTGCGAGCATATGCTCGCCGCAGCCAGCCGAGGTGACGGGCGCTGTCTCCGTTGATTCTGTGGTTGCTGCTGCTGTTGGCGTCGCTGCTGATTACGCCGCTGCGGTGGTTGTCGTTGTTGTTGTTGATGAGGTTGTTGCCACTTCTTTGCGGTGGTGGTTGTCATTCTTGTGGTTGTGGCGGCGAATAGCCACGAGAGGTTGGGCATTGCCCGGCGATTTAGCCTTCCCACCGTCCCTGCAAGCGTATTCCCGGCAACTATTTGCGTAATGCCCCTTCATTCCGCACTTAAAGCAATTTACCAGATGGCAAACTCCTTTGTGAAACTTTTGGCACTTAGGGCAAGGAGTTGTCCTTGCCTGCTCTTGTGATCCTCCCATCGGAGGGGAAAAGACTGCCTTTTTCCATCCCTGCCCTTGTGGTACCGTGTTTCCGTGCCACGGCCGTTTGTTATTCGTATTACCAAAACTTCCCCGGTTAATGTTACTAAAATTTCCTTCCCACTTTCTCTTTCCTTTGTCCCCTGTATTTTGTGTCTGGGTTTGAGTTGTCTTCTTCCGCATGGTCGCCTCGATGTCCAAAGCTCGTCCGAGAGCTTCAGTGTAAGTCAGATCTCCATGACTGGCTAGAGACATTCTTATCTCTGACCTCAATCCAGACCTAAACTTTTCTGCCATCTTCTTATCCGTATTCACCTGGTCAGGGGCATATCGGGACATATCGCAGAAAGTGCGATCATAATCTGTTACGGACATCTTTTCCTGTTTCAGATTATAAAATTCTTGTTCCTTCCTTTTTCGATAACTTTTCGGAACGTATTTCTCATACAGTTCCTCTTTAAATTCTTCCCAAGTGAACTCATTCATGTGATCCTGCTGTAAAATCTTTCGTCGGGCTTCCCACCAAAAGTCGGCGAGTCTGTCGGTTGAAGGTGTACAGATGGCCGTTCCTGTCTTTGTGCATTGAAGAAAATCAAATATCCTTTCCATAGCCCTTATCCATTGCTCGGCATTATCTGGGCTCCCTTTTCCATCAAAAGAAGGTGGGTTCTGCCTAAGAAATAATTCTTCGATCCTACGATCGGGTGGAGGTGGTGGTGGTATATTAGCAGGTTCTGGTACAGGAATTCTTCCTCTGCCTCTACCTCTTCCCCTTCCCCTACCTCTTTGTGCAGGATCCCGTCTTGGCGGCATTCTGTTGTTTAAACATACAATAAATATTGAAAATCATTTTCACAATTGACATATATAATATCATCATACAATTTCTTTTGTAAAGCGACTTTTACTTCAAGCTATTCATTCTTATCACAAAATCATTTACGCAAAAGCCCGCTTGGGTTATCGATATATATATACATCGAAATTGTGTGCCTCAAAGAGGACTATTTCATTACAACAGCTGATACAAAAGAGGTAATGTACATAGATGGCATTTCAAAGCTTAACCCGTATTAAACAACTACGGGATTACAAGATAGTACAAAATACAAGCATTCACTTTTTAAAACATAAGCAACCTACACATCTTGGACTATATACATACGGACTAAAGTCTAATAAGGCTGGTCTACGGTGCATCACTCGTCGTCATCGATCCTCCTCGTGATCCTCCTCATCGTCTGAATCATCATCGAGTCGTCGCCATCCGAATCCTCACGGCGGCGACTCTGGATGGCCCCGCCCATCATCCCCAACCATAGGAATGTCGCGGATCGGATCGAGGTCATCACGGCATCGATACCTCATCCCGGCCGTCGGTCGGCCTGCTCGCCACAGCGGTGTAGGCGCCATGGGTGGCAAGATCGGAGCTGCGGGTGTATGGGGTGTCCAATTGACAAAGGAAACACTGGCATCCCCAATGCTCGGGTCTAGACGCCTCTCTCCTCTGCAAGCCTTCCTCGTCCTCCGGGAACTGGGTACTACCGGTCCACTCGACGAGGTACCTCCAAGTAAAGCCATTCGGTGACTCATCCCTCCACGATACTCTCTCGAGGGAGGTACGGTCCTCTGGCTACCCGTGAGATCTCAAGACGAGGTCAAATGGCTCACAAATCTCGGTAGATCTCGCTATCGGTCATAGTCCCCGTAGCGGTAGATATAATCTCCTGACACTTCCGTGCATAATCTTCCCAATCGACCGGTAATCGATCAATAGGCGCTTCACGCCATCGAAATCGATTACTCCATACTGCGTCGCCTCCTTCCAATGACGAAGGTAGTGCATGAGAAACTCTCAAGATCATCTCCCAAAGATATCCGGTACTCGCGGTACCTATGAATGATCTCTGCGGGGTGGCACTCGGTCCAAGCCTCCGCCTAGTGGTGTGTCGAGTCCGGCCATCCGCCACGCACAAACGAGCATAAGACAACTAAATAAAGATAACCGATGCATAGATAAAATAAACTTAACGATCTAAGCAAATAGGATAACGGACGGTCTATAAAGCGGATAAACAATCCAAACACATCCGATAAATGAGATAATTGTTATATGGAAATTGTTCTCATATACAACGACGTTGTAGCTTTCCTACCATACTAGGAAACATATTATCTAGCAGCATAAAAAAAAATCTTATCATATAACTAAATTCTAGTTCTATAAAACTATGAGCTAGCTTCTGCTGGCTCTCGCGATTTCTGGAAAAGGAAACAGGGGATCTTCCCTTCATAAGAAATATATTACAGTCCGTTAGAAGTACGTAGGAGAAAACCATACGCAAATCGGAGTCCAAACGAAGGAGAACGGACCAAAACAAAATCACTGCACGAAGCAGTTTGCCTATGCCGAGGTAAACTGTCCGGGGTGGACTGTACTGATTCTCGTGAATTTTGGAGAAGGAATTAGGGGTTAGATCCTTCATAACAAATAAAGTAAATTGCGTTAGGAGTACGTAGGCGAAAACCGTTCGTAAATCGGAGTTCAAACTAAGGAGAACTGGCCAAAACAAAATCACTGCGCGAAGCAGTTCGCCTGACGCCGAGGTGCCGAGGACGAACGCCGAGGCCGAGCTGCCGAGGCGAGGTGCGAGGCGAGCTGCCGGGCGGGCGTGAGGCGGGTGAGGCGCCGAGGCCAAGAGCCGGGCGATGCTGCCGAGGCGGTGCCGAGGTGAAGTGCCGAGGCGAGGCGAGGTGCCGAGGCCGAGCTGCCGAGGCGGGTGCCAAGCGGTGCGAGGCGGGCGAGCGCCGAGGCCGAGCTGCCGGGCGAGTGCCGAGGCGGAGCTGCCGAGGTGACGAGGCGAGCTGTACTGACTCTAGAGAATTTTGGAGAAGGAATCGAGAGCTCTGTCCTTCATAAAATACAGTACAGGGTGTTAGGAGTATGTGGGAGAAAACCATGCAATTCGGAGTCGAGCGAAGGAGATCGGACCAAAATAAAATCACTCTTGAAGCAGTTCGCCCTTGCCAAGATGAAATGGCCGAGGTGAACTGTACTGACTCTAGAGAATTTTAGAGAAGGAATCAAGAGTTCAGTCCTTCATAAGAAATATAGTACAGGGTGTTAGGAGTATGTGGGAGAAAACCATGCAATTCGAGTCGAGCGAAGGAGATCGGACCAAAATAAAATCACTGCGAAGCAGTTCGCCCTTGCCAAGATGAAATGGCTGAGGTGAACTGTACTGACTCTAGAGAATTTTAGAGAAGGAATCAAGAGTTCAGTCCTTCATAAGAAATATAGTACAGGGTGTTAGGGTATGTGGGAGAAAACCATGCAATTCGGAGTCCGAGCGAAGGAGATCGGACCAAAATAAAATCACTGCTGAAGTAGTTCGCCCTTGCCAAGATGAAATGGCCGAGGTGAACTGTACTGACTCTAGCGAATTTTAGAGAAGGAATCAAGAGTTCAGTCCTTCATAAGAAATATAGTACAGGGTGTTAGGGTATGTGGGAGAAAACCATGCGCAATTCAGAGTCCGAGCGAAGGAGATCGGACCAAAATAAAATCACTGCTGTGAAGCAGTTCGCCCTGCCAAGATGAAATGGCCGAGGTGAACTGTACTGACTCTAGAGAATTTTAGAGAAGGAATAAAGAGTTCAGTCCTTCATAAGAAATATAGTACAGGGTGTTAGGGTATGTGGGAGAAAACCATGCGCAATTGGAGTCGAGCGAAGGAGATCGGACCAAAATAAAATCACTGCTTGAAGCAGTTCGCCCTGCCAAGATGAAATGGCCGAGGTGAACTGTCCGGGGTGAAATCTTCGAACTCGAAGTGGATGTCGAGGTTGACACCAAGTAAACGCCAGGTCGGTGCCAGGGTGAATCAATTGAGGTCGCGCAATGCCGAGGCGCTCAACTGGTCAGCCGAGTCGAGGTAAACTCGGGTTGACTTCTAACGAGGTGGAAAGCCCTAGCTTTTCAATTTGAGCTCGATTCTTTTGTTCTCGAAGAAGAGGAGAATAGTTCGTACATGTGTCCGTCTATGTTCTTTTCAAAGAGGATCATGCATCTTATTACGCCTATGTTCCATTCGGGATGACATAGGCATTAATCAAAATCAACATTGAGAAATGATGAATAAATATTTTAAATATGACGAACATAGTTCGTTTTAAACATCGCATTTCTTGCGAAAATTTTTAATCATTAATCAATAAATAATCATGGTTATTTACAACCTTTCTCATTTCATTTGTCGATAATGTTCTATCAACACAAATCATAAATCATTTGTCGATAATGTTGTATCGACAACAACTCAAATTCATAAATCTCAAACTTTTCTTTTCAAAGAGAGAAAATAATTTACCTTTTCCGGTTGAAATGGATGTGATGGAGTGTTGGCGTGAGTCGAATGATGATTTCTAGAAGTCTAGTGACTCAATCTAGACTTAACTTTTGAAAGAAAATTTTAGGGTTCGAGAGCAAAGACGCCTCGATACCACTGTGTCTGACCACTCTAATCGAAGGAGGATTAGAGAGGCTGGAGCTTGGAGCGTGATTACCAAACATTGAATAAGAATAATTAAAGACTTCAACTAATACGTATCGAACTCGATAATCAACCCTATTTACAAGGCAAAAGTAATTTACGATATAAGGCTATAAGTACTTAAGCAGAGGTTTCGATAATTGAGACAGACTCAATTATCAACATTAACATACAATACTATTCGAATATGCGTGAAAGCACGTGAATGCATATATGACGATATGCACCAAGGGTTCTTTCTTTCAAACATAATAAATATTCAAAAGACTTCGACTACTCAATACTCCGCTCCATCATCATCACTCACCAATCGCACATTTAAAAACAAATATGCGGTGAGTACAAATAATGCACTCGATGGCTCATGCCAAAATAATTTATCAAGTTTAAATTACTCGCCCATCACAAGAATACACGAGGTTTTAATTTGAAAATACTCGTGTTTACTAAATATTTTCTGTCATTTTCCATAAATATCGCCACAAGCATTTTCCACGTATGTATGATCCACATCCACCACAATAATTCATTCGACAATAATTCCTTGTTGGAGGAGGCTCCTCTCACGATCATCATATAACCGACGAGTACCCTTTCAAAGACACGGTCACAAATAATCGATGCACAAAATCCAGCTATCTCGGCCGGGATACTGAACTCTCCATCATTCTTGGGGTACTTCCAAGAATACTGAATTCAAACATGTCATAAAGTGGGAGCTACCCAACATTATGCATCAAATATCATGGATTGGATACATACGTAAAACATAAACAATTTGGTGTAATTAAATAATCATTTCATAAATATTTGCTTGCAATAAAGCATCATAAATAAATCATTTGATAAGTTCTATCAATTTGAGTATAGTAAAGCCCACCTTTACTTGAATCCGAATTTCACTATCGTGCTCTTCTCCGTCGCGAGTGAACTTCACGCCTCACCTTACGCAAAATATACGTTTGAATGCGTTGGCACGCTTTCGAGATTTTCAAAGTTCATTCAACTTTGATAATTAAATTAATAATTGAAGTTTGGATGATTCTTTATCGTCTTAATACGTTGAAACGACGTATATCAATAAAATAATTCTGTATATCGAGAGAGCGTAATATGATCTACGATCTTATTTTAACCTTTTAGGTTAAATAATTAACGATAATAACGTTATTCAATAAAGTGATTTCAATTATGAAATCTTTTCTCACAATTGAGATATTGGATAAAAATGTCGTTTTTCACGTATTAGCGTATTTAACGAACGATTTAAATGCGTTAATTTCGAAAGTCAACCATTTGACTTTTCTTAATAAATTTTCAATAACTCATATTTTAATGAATAAAATCAATATAAATCGATTTTCAATCGATTTATTTTCATAAAACTTTAATCATCGATTTTCACGCAAATCGATAAACTTAATTAATATTTTCTTTCAATATTAATCTTTTAATGCATTAAGCATTATTTACGCTTTTAACGTTATTTAATATAACGTTTATCATAAACATAATATTCTATGTTTAATAATTCTCGAATATTTTAATATGTCTAAATTAATTTCTAGACATATATTATATTATTTTCTTAATTAAAAGAATTAAAATTCCTTATTCTATTTAATATAGCACACGGCTATAACAAAATTTTTCCTAACCTCGTTCCAAAATTCTTCTAAAATCATATAGTGTATTATTTTACACTATGATCATTAATATGTATTAATGTTACTATAGAAAATTTGGAACTCACCTATATCACTATATAGGTCTCAAAAAAAAAAAATCCTCTAATAATTATCAAATAATTTCTTAAAATTCTAATTAAATTACACTATACTTATATACTATAGTATAGCACCAATACATCATTGCATTAACTAAAATCAACTAAATCATTCCTTAAACCTACATTGAAGCTCACGACCCTTTTAAATAATTTGGGCATTTCATCTTTAAAAATTCTAGTTAATTCATGTAGTACATAATCAATGCCTAGATCAACAATATGCTATTATAACAATCAAATAAAAATTATACAATAACTTAGCAAACTCCATGATTTTCGGTAATAATGAAATAATTAGTATAAGATTTTTATAAATTTCTTAATAATTACTATAAACTCCTACTACATCATATATCATCAATCCATTCTTAAATCATCAAGAAAATTTTCTAGTACACATGATATAATTTCATAACATGTTTTATTAAATATTAAACATGGTATATACATCTACAACATCATGCTACACATTATTAATTAACAAGCTATCATGCTAGCATACTTTCATAATTAATAACCATGCATGGAAAAATAATTTGAACCAATGGATTATTGAAAAGCTTAGGTATAATCGAAGCTTGTTCGATATCTAACCTCGATTAACGGCTTGGATTTTATAGAATCAAGCTTTAGATCAAGCTTTTGGTTCGAGAATTCAAGAACACCAAGGTGTTTCTAAGAAGAAAGCTCACGGTATTTTTTTTTTTCTTTTGGAGAGAATGAGATATGTTTATGTTAATGAAGTAATACTTAAGTATATAGACTAATATACTTCACATTTCTCACTCTCTCTCGGTCATACTCACAATACCAAACAAATGGAAGCCTTTCAATACTAGCTTTGGTGAGTCATCAAGTAATATGTCACCAATACTTACTATTTTGAAAGAAGCAAAGAAATATCCTTGCTTTGGTTTGGAAAAGGTCGACAATATCACACACACAAGCATTATACAAAAAAAAATGATGACTTATTATGCTTAGGTCATAGTAGTAAGTATGCTCTTACATTTTGAAAGAAACAAAGACTTATTTATGCTTTTGGAGAAGCAAAAGCCACGCCCATCATGTGTTCCAAGAGAGTGATTTTATTTCATGAGTTAATACTATGTATAAAAGTCTTACACTCTATCCCAAATGTATTTGATACATCATCAAAATTATTCTAGTCGAATAAATCGGCTATCACACCTATCATGTATCCACTTGCTTGAGTACTATGTCTACTTGTTTAATATGTAAAATTTATACCACACTTGAATCACTTAATTCATGACTTAGCAATTTACACTCCAAAACTTACGTACATTATGGTACACACACACTAAGTCACGCCCATTTCATTTATAAAGTGATAAATAATTAATTTTCATGCTAATTATACATATATACCATAATATATGTTTTAGATGATAAATTATATCATAGGAAAATTTATTAGAATTAATCCATAGATAGAAAACCCTAATTCTCGATTTAGGGTTTTCGAGAATCATTAATAATCAAAAATATCATTCCAAAATTTTCTAGCATTATTTCAATGCTAAATAATATTCTAATTATATAAAATAATCATAGGAATTTAAATATCATAATTCCTTGATCGTTAGACTTGATTCTCAAGTCATCTCAAACGTTAACGTTTGAAACGCCTCAAACGTTAAATATCGACTCATCTCAAAATGGTCGTAATAAAGCTGTAATCACTTTATTAAAATTATTCCAATAATAATGGAATTAAATTCTAAGCTTAAAAACTTAGAAAATATCACGAGCCTATAAATATCGATACGTAATCGACGAATTAATCAAATTGAAATCGTTACACATTCGTATTTCTCAATTCACACTCATTCGTGAATTGTACATAGAATTTATTATTCCAAAATAATCGAAATCGTTATTCGATAATTTATTAATCAAATTATTATTATAATATTCTAATTTACGAAATTAATATCGTAATTAGGCGTTTAAATAATCGGGGTATTACAGTATGAGACTTATCAGAATAATTCAAATGAATTTAGGAAGTTACTTGAGGATGCCGAAAAACCTTTGTATCCAGGTCATATAAAGTTCTCAAAGTTATCAGCAATTGTGAAGTTGCACAATTTGAAGGCAAAGTATAGGTGGTGCGATACCGGCTTCAATGAACTGTTAGATTTATTAAGGGAAATGCTTCCAAATTGCAATGAGATGCCTTCATGACTCCCTTTAATATATTGTCAACACGTAAGATTGACTCCCTTTAATTCCTTCTTTTCTTTTCGTGAATTGGAAATTATTTGTTGGGTTTTGGATGACTATTTGCTAGATTAGGGGCTCCCAAATCGAAAACCTAGTATCTGGATATTTTATAGACTTTGATTGTCTCTTCACTTTGAAGCATCAATATGATATTATCTACCCTCATGTGCATACTCCTTAGATTTTAAACTTGAATTGCAGGATACAAGTTTGGTTGGTCACTGGAATGGTACATCTAAACTGAGATTGGCTTGTTGATGATAGATAGAGCTTAGTTATTTTATTAATTTTTGTGATTAAAGGCGAGATTAGTGAATAAACAGTTGTTATTAGCTGTAGTTTGTAGCATTGTTTGTCTGTTATTGGATGTTGCTTGATTAGTGGTTGAGGGTGATGATGTTGGGAAACAACAAATGCGAAGGAGATTCACATATATAGCATGGCATTAGTTAATTTATGTCGCAAATCATAGCGTAAAATAGAATGTGCGAAGAAAATCCTTGTTTTTGTGACCATTATATTTTAATTTGATAGAGAAATGTAGGAGTATGTCTAATTTCGGAAAGATATATTAAAAGCGATGGGGTTACTTTTCCTCTTAAAGTGAATGCAATGAGTCATGAGGTGGACCTTTTGGGCATAATATTATCGATGAAATATGAGATGTATTTGCGAAGAGTCCCACAAAACAGCAAATCTAGTCCCTTTAGATCTTTATGTGGGTGTGAGGATACTTCTTCGTGAGATTATGTGGGTGTGAGGATACTTCTTCCGAATCGATCGATGTCTGCTGAAGCATATTATTGTGGTAGCGAGCAAATTTGTTCGACCAATTGAGGCAACCAGTTTTAGGGTCAGAATCCCTTTTGTTTGAACTTTGAACTGTGCGAGATAAGTGGTGAACATCCAATGGGAAAGTTTCACGCACCATTAATGTCTTTGCTCCTAGTTTAATCGGATCCTCATTACATTATTTGGTCATATATATACATATATATACTATTTTATCATATATATATATATATATATATATATATATATGCGATATATTATTTTAACTCCATAGCTCTTAGCGCCAACATGCCATCGAAAGATGTTGCCTTTAACCTCACTAATCGATCGATTTTGAAAACATATATTTTTAGCTCTTAGCTAACATGCCATTTGAAAACAACACTTTATCATATAAATATAAAGTGTGGTGATTTTGAAACCATTTGAGGGCATTTGGTCGATGGATGGATGGGATAGATAATATTAATGGATAAAGTAGGATTTGACTATTTTGTAGGTTCTGGGAGTTGGTTGCTTCCTGTTCTGTTCAGTCTAGTCCACATGCGAGAGACAAAGCTGTTAAATCATTAGAGATTTGGGGGCTAAGCGGAGGAGCCATAAGCTCTTCCTATGCTTTAGTATTTTCATCCAAACCTTTCCCACCTCTGCAATATGCAGCTTTTATTCTTCTATCAACTGAGCCTGAGTTGCAATAAAAAAGCAGACTATTTTCACAAAATCTACGTATGGTTTGAACTTACTCTCGGTGCCTACTACTGAGTTGTTCTCCAACCTAGTGTTGTAGTGATTGTTCAGTAAAGCTTATCATCTGCTTATTCTTGATCACTGTGTATTGTACTTTGAAATGTGTGTATTTGTGGTAGTATGTAATTACTATTAATTGCTTGAAGGGCGATTTTTATGTTTAATGCAAAATTGGAGAAAAGAGGAAGAAGCACCAGTTGGGAAATTGTAAAGGTATTTTCATTTATCAAATCACATTTGTTTTATGTTGGATTTCATATACATCTACATGTTGCTAATATTTGATATTTTAAAAGTGTCCAAGACAACCCGATTCTAAGCAATGCGGGTTCTTTGTACTACGCTCATGAAAGATATAATTGAAGAAGTTATGAAGATCGGTTCCATTTCTTTACGTTCACATGTAAGATAATTCCATTTCAATTCTTTAATATAATCATTTTTTTCATACAAGAGTGCTAATATTCTATTTTTGAATTGTTAATAGTTTCAAAATCGGTCTTACTCTCAAGAGGACATTGATGAAGTTCGCGTTGAATGGGAAAATTTCATGCTTCTTCACATATAGTCTTGTGATGTTTTAGTTGTAAGTTATTAATATTTTGAATTATTTGTACTGTGATATGGGGGATACGGTCTTATTGTTTGTTATGTGATGTGCATAGTATTTTTGTATAGTGATTTTCTAGCTGTAATGAAAACAGATTGTATATTTTTGTATAGTGATTTTGTAGCTGTAATGAAAACATATTGTATATTTTTGAATAGTGATTTTGAACGTAGTCGCAAGTATATTTTAATCTCATTTGCTTGTGCTTTATTAATTGTGCAGTTTAAATAAAGAAATTAACTACGGTTGAAATTGAAAAACCGTAGTTGTTATTAAATTGACTACGGTTGTAATAGAAAAACGTAGTAAATTTGGCATTAAAACCGTAGTAAATAAACTCAAAACCGTAGTTAATACATATAGACTACGCGTAAAAGCGAGTGTATGTGCGAAATTTTTTGTGCGATGCGTGGGTATAGACTACGGCGTAAAGCGTAGTCTATGTGCTAAAAAGCGTAGTCTATGGTGGGTATAGACTACGCGTAAACGCGTGGTGTATGAGCGAACTGTTGTGTGAGTGCGTGTATAGACTACGCCGTAAAAATCGTAGTCTATGCGGCGTGATCTATGGTGGGTATAGACTACGCATAAAAGTGAGTGTATGAGCGAACTGTTGTGTGATGCTGTAGGTATACTACGGCGTGGCGTGGTCTATGTGCGAAAAGAGTAGTCTATATGGGTATAGACTACGCGTAAAAAGCGTGGTGTATCGCGCCTTTTCGTAGTGCGTGGGTATAGACTACGCGTAAAAGCGTGGTCTATGTCGGAAAGCGTGAGTCTATGGTGGTATAGACTACGGCTAAAAGCGTAGTGTATGCACGCCTTTTCTCGTAGTGCGTGATTATAGACTACGCCGTAAAAGCGCGATCTATGTCGACAGAAAGATAGTCTATAATGGGTATAGACTACGCTAAAAGCGTGGTGTGTGCGCCGCCTACTTTCTCTCTACACCACTTTTCTCTACACTACGAGATGCACATACACTACACATAAAGCGTGTCTATAATCGCTTTTTTGTAGTAGTGCGTGTGCTAGTGTATTTGCAGAAGATTTGTCTTGTCAGAAGAATTTTTTAGAGTTGCAAAGTTACAATATACTATGATGCAGACATTTGACAGCGACATACGGTGATTCTTTATTGAAAGAATTCAAATGACAAATAGAAGGATCTGATTGGTGCTTCCTCAAATGGCTACATCCTCTCTATATCTATGCATAGAATCCAACATTTGAAGGATACAGAAACACTGCACAATTGAAATCTAAAAGCATTCAAACTCAAGTTCAAGCCAATCAAACAACGATTTAGAAAAAAGGAAGTTCATAGTGCTATTAGTAAATCTCAAGAACTCACATATATTTATTAGCTCGAGATTTCAGTATACACTTCCTTAATTCTATGATAATCATCTTGTATATCTTAAGCCTAGACAAACTTAGTTTGACGTCTGTATCAACTCATATCCATAGTTGGAAACCCCTCCACTAACCCCCATCCCCCAAAAAAAAAAAAATTAAGTAGAAGTTTGGGCAAGTATGCGAAGAAGTGTCAGTTGCTGAAAGCTTGATCATCTAGTACTCGTAAGCTAGAGATTAAGTCGTCTGCATCAGAAAACAATTAGTGGTTTCCTAGAACCAGCAAGCGTAGGAGGAACGCCGAGTTAGGCGAGATACTGTAAGGTGACCTCAATATCTAGGTTTACTCGAACCTGTAAACAAGTCCCAATCCTAAGTTAGTTGATTGACTGAGCAATCAGTCTGTATACGTAGGAGCTGATATCTCCAAATCACTTAAAAATCAACATGTTATTTATTTTAAGTATTGCTTTAAGATTGCATGGTATTGAATTGTCATCAGCAGCACACAATAACACAATACAACATTGTTTTGAAACCCTCTATCAATATCTAATTGATACTAAAGTGATATAAACTGAAAACTGCTAATCCATATTTGGTTAAGTGTTTCAAATTGACTTTAAGTTTTCAGTAAGGCAAATACAATAACCACCATATTCCACAAGCACATCAATTATCAGTTCAACTGACAAGCTATCTTAGCAGTCAATAGGTTTACTAACTGATAATACTCAGCACACGATGCCCCTTATTTGAACGGACCAGCAGTACTTGATTGCTAGTTATCCTACCAGCTACACCCAGTAGCTAGTCAGTCATGTCTAAAGAAAAAATATTTGAAATTTGTCTAACTGATGTACCCCCAATATACCAGTACGTACCTAGAGGAATCCATCAAGAGACATGGACTAACAACTCATCTACTCATCCTCGGCCCTTCAACAACTGGGGCCGTCATGTATCCTTGGTTTTGTTTATCAATAATTTTGTCCCATCCTATAAAAATGAAGTTTTTTCTTAAAATAAATAAATATGAAATGAGATTTCTATTAATTAAATTATAGACAAAAAATATGTTAGAGTTGGTTAACTCTGATTAATTCTCCTCATTTCAAGGAGTTAGTTTGTTTGTGTAGTTTTGCCGTTTCTTCTCTTTGGTGTGCAGGTTACGACATGTTTCGCGAGATGCGATGGTAACACACTGGAGAACACGAAAACAGATCGCTAGAGATCAGGTGGACTAAGTCGATTCGATTCCTATTTTCCAGAGCAAGTTATGCGAACCATCTACCACGACTTAGTCACATCCTTAGTGGGCGGATCGTGGTCCAAGACATGGTGAAGGCCTCTTAGCGTCTATAAAAGGAGAGGCAAAGCGATCGCAAAAGGCTCGACTCTTGAAGAATCAATCAAGATCTGTTTATGTTGTTGAGTGCATTTTGTAACATTTCCAATATCACACGAGTGTTTTAACTTCTAATGGTGTTAGAAGGTTGTTCTTTTTAGTACACGAGTGTTGTGAGGAAATCTTTAGCAGATTTTCATATATCTTGAGAGATAGCTTCTTAGCTTTTCATAGATCTCGATAGATAGTTTTAGTACTCAACTTCGACTTTATCTTGTGGTAAAGTAGTGAGTTTTTGTAACGTTCGCTTAAATCTTATAGTGAATAATTTCATCATATCGGCATCTGCATTATAATTTAGTCTCAGAAAAGTTTTACTCGTATTCCTCAAGTTCTTTTAATTCATTGCTTTACTACGTGTGTGATAACGGTCGCATATGCTTTTATGTTTAGGCGCAACACTTTCAAAATATATAGAGTGGTTATAAGTAAGAACTATTAATACAATGTATATGTCAAATCCATGGTTTATGAGTTCACGGCACTCTAGTGGAATTGCGCTAGATTAATAATCAAGCGTGAGTTAATCCATGAGCCAATACTCTCTTGCGATCCCGAAGCTCGATACCAATTGTAGGAAAAACTATGTTTAGCCATCTCCCGAGGATCTATCTTGGATGTTTAATTCACCATACATTGATTATATACCTAGCATGCACCTATATAATTAATTGCAACACGTTGGGGTTTTCTCGTGTTTACCTTTGAATCTGTCGGCGGAATGGATCGAGACTCGTGCTTTGACCTTCCGGATCAGATCCGGTTGCCCAATCTCCAACGTCGAGTGAGGACGATCTATGGAGAATGCTTGGAAAATCACCTCAAGCTCTCAAGAATTTTCAAAATCTCTCAAAGATGAACCCTCAAATTCTCGAAAATAATGATGATGATTATTAATCATTGACCTAGATTTAATCTCTTACCTCATATTTATAATGCATTACTAAAATCCTATATGGAAATTACCATAATCCCATATGGAAATTACCATAAACCTTTATGGAAAGGATTATTACCATAATCTTATATGAAAGGATCTATGCATATCCCATAAATATAATAATATCCTTATAGGATAAAGAGAATCAAATCCTTGCCTTGTAGAGCATAGGGCGCCGATTTTGCCTAGCTTACGGGCTGGATGGGCCACCCGTGGATCAAATGCAAGGAATAAAGATGGGCCTCAAATAAATTAATTATCTTATGTTCAACCGAACATAAATTAATTTATAAACATTTATTCATGACACTAGAGAATAAATGTTGACTTACCCTTTATTACCGGTTGAGTCGGGCTTGCACTTAGACATTCTGAATCCCGTATTTAAGATATCGAGCGTCCATTAATTATTTATAGCATTCATTGCTTAAAATAATTAATATCTTTAATTCCTAAGTAGTACCACTCAACCTTATTATTGTACTTGAGCTAACTCAACTGCGGGGTTTAGTACAATAAACCTTTGAGCTCCTTAAGGGACGTCATCATCCTAAACGGATACGGTGACTCAATACGATAACTAACATGACATACAAGCACCGCCACCACCCAAGATCGGAGAATATTGGGTTAGAACATATAACCCTCACCCATAACAAGTCAAAGTGATGGTCAAGAACTCATACTCACCTAATACCTTATCGAGGTTTAAATCATCGTAAGTCACCGAGATCTAGGTTCTTCACGGCGGTCGGATAGAAGAACCCATCTCATTGTGATCCTTCAATACGTCGAGGCGTCTTGGCATGACAAGCAACCAAGTCAAGTCACTTCTTATCTATCTGTAGCTATACCGACAACTCGTCCTCAAGTTGTCTCAATCGTGAAACTTTTATATCTCATTAAGCTTGACCAATCATACGGACTTACGTGATCTTCTACACACCGTATGATCTAACTTATATATGAGATAAGGGGACACGATATATGCAATCAAGTATTCAATTCAGATAGGAGATTGTAATAGTGGTAACGAGAAACATTGTATACAAGCTCAACCAATACGCTTTCGTTATACAAATCCAACAATTTGTCGTCGTGTACCCAAAATTATGATGAATGAAAATGCATCTACTTCCTCTTACTTGACTGAGTGCTCTGATTTATGGCTTGTAGATTAGGACATGTTAATCTAAATGCAATAAAAGATTAGTAAATTTAGATTTACTAAAGTTAAATGAAGTTAATATACAAACGAAATGTGAGGTTAAATGGCTAAGTTACTAGTTTCATTCGGTGAGAACAGACACTAAGCCTCTATAACTTATTCACACCGATGTGTGTGATTTAAAGTTTGTACAAACTAGAGGTGGTAAAAGTACTTCATCACGTTTATTGATGATGTCAAGATATTGTTATCTTTACCTTCTAAGAAGTAAAGACGAGGCTATTGAAGCTTTTAAAACTTCAAGAACGAGCCGAGAATCAACTAATTTGTCGAATTAAGGCATTGAAGTGATAGAGGGGGAGAATATGTAGCTCCGTTTGAGGCATTATGCAACAAAAGTGGTATAATACATCAAACGACATCTCCTTATTCACCTCAGTCTAATGGCGTTGTTGAACGTAAAAATCGAACACTTGAGGAGATGATGAATGCTTTGTTGATTAGTTCAGGGTTGCCCCATACATTGTGGGGGGAAGATGTTTTGACAGCCAACTACATACCGAACAAGATTCCACTTAAGAGTAAGGATGTCACTCCTTACGAGTTGTGGAAAGGAAGAAAGCCATCATACAAATATCTCAAAGTGTGGGGGTGTTTGGCGAAGGTTGAGGTGTTTCTTCCTAAACAAGTTACAATTGAACCTAAAACAGTCGATTGTATCTTTATTGGGTATGCACCGAGCAATGCGCTATTGTTTCGATCCACAGTCGAGTGCAATAATATGTTGTGGGGACGACGATTGAATCAAGAAATGTTATATTCTTTGAAAGTGTTTATCCATGTAAAGACAAGGATAAAAGTGAAGCCGATTCTAGCAATAGAGCGATGGTGAAGCTTCGAGTTCTAAACCTTTGGAGGAAGAACCGATATTGCATAGCGATCGGGTATGATCTAGAGGGTCGGAACCGGACGTGGCGATGAAGTCGAGCATGAAGGGTTTTGGTCCCGACTATATTGCGTTCATGTTGGACGAAGAACCAACTTTGATCAGTAGCCTATGCTCGGCAGACGGAATGCTCGGCGAGAGGCATTCAGTGAGATTGATTCTATTCGCAAAACCACACTTGGGTCTTGGTTGATTTGCCGAAGGTTGTAAGCCCTTATGATGTAAATGGATCCTTAAAAGAAAGTACAAGCGAGATGAATCAATTGAAAAGTATAAGGCCCGTTTGGTTGTAAAATGGTTTAAACAAAGAGATGGGTACGATTTCTTGATACCTATTCACCTATGACGAGAATTACGTCTATTAGGGTGCTTCTCGCAATTCTTTGCTTTGCACAATCTTGAGATTCATCAAATGGACGTTAAGGCGCATTTTGAATGGTGACCTCGAGGATGAGGTATATATAGAACAACCCAGAGGGTTTTAGTACGATCGAGAGGCGAGGTATGCAAACTCGTGAAGTCTATATATGGTTTGAAACAAGCGCGTTGCAATGACACTTAAAATTTGACAATGTAATATTAGCAAATGGTTTCAAAATCAACGAGTGTGACAAATGTGTCTATGTTAAGAACACTGATAATGGTTATGTTATAGTGTGTCTGTATGTAGATGACATGTTGATCATGGGTAGCAATACTCAAGTCATTAATGACACAAAGCGCATGTTAAAAAGAAATTTTGACATGAAGGACATGGGATTAGCTGATGTGATTCTTGGAATCAAGATTTTAAGAAGATCAGACGGAATTGTCTTGACATAATCTCACTACGTCGAGAAAGTGCTTAAGAAATTCAACGCGTTTGATAGTTTGCTGCTAAGACCCCATTTAGAGCTCAATGTTCACTGAGTAAAACAGGGGTGAACTTTGTTGGGCAAGAAGACTATGCTAAGGTCATCGGGTGTTTGATGTATCTTACAAATTGCACCCGACCGACATAGCTTGCGCAGTGAATGAATTGAGTCGTTACACGAGCAATCCAAGCAATGAGCATTGGAAGGCTCTAGTGAGAGTTTTGAGGTACTTAAGTATACTCAAAATCATGGGTTGCATTTCACGAGATATCCCCGGTACTTGAAGAAGTCTTGTGATGCCAATTGGATATCCGACACGAAGATTCACTTTCTACAAGTGGAGTGCGTGTTCACGATTGGGGTCTTGTTTCTTGGGATCCACGAAACAAGCGTGTATAGCCCGATCCACCATGGAATCGACTTCATAGCTTTGGATAAAGGCGGTGAGGAAGCCAGTGGCTCTGTAATTTTTGGAAGATATTCCATGTTGGTCTAAACTTTGTGTCACGGTGATGATTCACTTTGTGATAGCAATGGCTATTAGAAGGGAAAAAGTGGTTTGTATAATGATAAGTCTCGACATATCGTCGGCGACATAATACTGTGAGGCATTTGATCTCAGTGGGGTTATCTCGGTTGACTATGTCAGTCGATAGATAATCTGGCGGATCCGATTAACCAAAGGGTTGAGCCGGATCAAATGATCAAGTTCTAGAGGAATGGGATTAAAATCCACATCTTAAGAACAATCATAGTGGTAACCCAACCATGATGACCTGGAGATCCCAAGAACTTGGTTAATGGGAGAACTAAAGCTATAGGAGTTAGTGTGTAAACACTCGAGTTAGTCTGTTCCTAAAAGCAAGCGAGTGTTGGAAAACTTGCCTAGTGGTGAGGTTGAGTCGTTGACTCTTAATGATTCTAAGATACCTCGAGGAGGTTGAGTATGGCAAGATACTCGGTAAAGAATCACCTATGTAAGTGCGAAGTGGGGCGTTTCAAACAGAACACTTATGAATCCAAAGTGGATGTCCATGACCAAAATGGAATCAAGCGTGAGAATGGATGAGGTTGAGGTGTTAAAGTGTTAATACCATTGTCTCGGTTGCGTTGTGGGGAATAGTTCAAGCATCGTGTCCACTAATCCGCTGTGTACGATGGTACTAACTATGGAAGGTTGAGGCCATAAACCACTGTCCAAATATTTTAACATCTCTTGAGGATCGTGTGTGCGCATACATGCATATGGCTATTTCCACTCATGTGGGGATTGTTGGAAATCGTGTGTATATATATATATATATATATATATATATATATATATATATGTGGTCAAGTTTCGAAAGCTACTTTGACCAAGATTTTGAGTGGCGAACGTTTAATTTTGTGAAATTAAATGGCATAGGATCGATCTACGTTTGAGTAGATGATCGTGGTGTATTCACATTCTCAAATCCGATTTCGGTGGTGAAATAGTTGATCAAAGTTGGTCACTTAAACATGGAGTTATGTGCTTAGGAGATAAGCATGGATTAATTAATCCTTATCCCACATTGATTAATGTACCTTCATTAATTGTCTATATAAGTGGTTCATTGAACACTTAGTATAATTATGTGCACAAGTGATGGGTTTGGAAAGCCCACGCTACCGCCGTCGCGCCATTGCCGGTGCCGTGGCCGTCGCCCGACTCCGGTTCCGGGTCCATGGTCCGTGGTCCTTGGATCTTGGTAATTGGTCTTTGGGTGGTCTTTGGGCCTGTTCGTGGGCTTGCTTTGTGGGCCTGGTTCCGTGGCCCATTGCCCGTATATTTTGGATCAACGTTTGATCGAGCCCAAAGATGGAGTTGGTCTGAGGCCCAACTCGTGTAGCCCAATCCGTTGGGCCTGCTGTACACTTGAAGAGACGTCCGGATACGTCCAATGAACCTGGATGCACGCGTTGTCCAGATTCATCGTAACTGTCGGTAACGTTCCGACATGATGGCTCTGCGGGAAACGTGGGTGTAACTCCCACGTTGTCTCCAGAAACCGCCGCGTAACCCCTCTGCACTCAATGAGGGACATAACTTCGTAACACCCGACATCAATGCGGGTGTTGACTCCAGCATGCTCCTCATGAGGGGGACGACGCCTATAAATAGGACATGTCTCCCCAGCATAAGCCACCTACTGCAAAAAGCATTCCAAGATTTTTTCGAAACCTTTCACATACATAGTTCGTGTCGAGCTCTGTCGCCTCGCCGTCCGATTCGCGGGAGCTCGTTGGTGCTGCGTCTTGCCACCTATGAGACGCTGTTTCATCTTTGGGACGATACGCGGAACCAAGAGCACTACCGGCGTATCTCGTCTTCGGAAAGAGGCCTCCTCGACTCGGCATAAGCTTCTTGTTTTGTTTCATTTTGTTTCAATTCATTTAAGTTCATTGTTAGTTTTGATCTCCTACTTCTACATTTCTATTTTAAGTTATGTCCCCCGACAAGTTGTCTTTGTTATATACACGTTTTTCCAACATCCTTGACCTGCCTATCTATAATCACGGGGTTTTTTTACATTGTTTGATTTTTGTTTGAGTTCCTAATTTCTTTGTAGTATCACTTTTTTCGCGTTTGTTTTTATTGTAAACCAAGGCAAAGTACACTAAGAATCTTACACATATTTGATGGATTAATACTTTTCTTTTATCTATCTTGGCGAGATAGACCACATCTATAAAATACTATAAAATAGATGGGAAAAGTTTCTTAAATAAATAAAATAAAATTCTATTTTCTCTTTTTTTTTTGATAAGATAATTTTTATATATCAATCATTTGTTTACTACAAAAGATTAGTGAAGGATTAAAATTGAGATAAATATTCTCATTTTATTTGGAGGATTATTTTAATTCTACCTATATTGGTTGGATTAAAATTAATGGAGAACAATTTAAATGATTAAAATATCCCACTTTGAGATATTCTCAAATATTAATCCTTAAAGTAAACACTTGATTACGTTGGATTAATTTTATCTATCCAACCTAATCATGCAAAGTAAACACCCTAAATACAATCAAGCGTTTATTAAGAGGACCGACTATTATCTATCCAATGACATGTAATTCACATATAATTATTTTATGATAGCAATCAGTCCAAACATGATAACAAACATAAATTTTATGATCTAACTGTAGCAAGTATTTCATTAAATCATATATTTTTTTTCTTGAATTTGTCTTCTAATTCCCCTAAGCATGTTACTTCTACCAAATTTTTTGGCAGGAAGACAATATGCATTCTTTATACTATAGTCGTAACTTATTTTATCGGCAAATGTAAAATGTTGATGTTTCATTGCCGCATATCTAGCCATAACATCTGTTGCATTTGAATGATCATATTTAAATAAAGCAGAAGACGTACCCCTGATGTTGAATCGGAACCTACAATACCTTGGTTACGTCGTTGAGTTTGAGTAGTGCTGATGTCGAATTTGTCGGGATGACAAGTTTCCATGTGTCTTATAAGCGTGCCGTAAACTTCTCCATGTGTCCATATATACACATTCTTGCAATAGTTATAGTAAGCATTGTACATTTTAGGAGTAGTGGGACCGTCTTTCGGATCGAGTTGTCTAGGTATTTTCTTGTAATTATGGATGATAATGGATCGGATCTGGATCGGATCTTGCTAGATCCAGATTTAGATTCGAAATTTTTTGCTTCGGTCCAAATCCGATCCAGATTCATTGGGTCCAAAAAAATTAGATCCAGATCTAGATCCATAAGATCCGTAAGGTCCAGGGTCTAAATTCGGATCCACATATATTTTCTTCTAAAATAAATCATAAATCAAATTTAATTCACAGTAACACCATAATAATAACAATAATCTAAATACATATAACACTATAATAATTATTTAGAAATTCTACAATCTATACAAGAAGATGTTAGTTACAAATTTACTTTTGCTTTCATGACAATAAATAATATTATAATAGAAGAAGTAACACACATATCTTAACAAATAGACCACTCATATACAAAATTTTCTCAAATACAAGATACAAATTTATAATATTATTAATATGCTATCCAATTTTGTAACCTAATTTATCTAACTTATACTAGAAAGAAAAATAATATAATATATTTATAAATATAAATATAAATATAAATTATATATACATATATATTATATGGATTCATGGATCGGATTTAGATCTCAGAAATCGAGATCCAGATCCAGATTCGGATTTTAAAAGAATGGTTCGGATTCGATCCAGATCCGTCGGATCCTATTTTTGAAGATCCAGATCCTGAAAAATGAATCTGGATCTACGGATCTGGACCGGATTCGAGATACACTGTCATCCCTACTTGTAATGCTTAGCAAATATATTAAATTTAAGACCTCGCTCTTTTGCACCTTGATTTGACATTTCAGTTTGTTGTAAGGGAACTTGGTCTAGGCTTGCGTTGAAGTAGGGGCTGGCGTTGGCTTGGTCCCTTGACTCCGCCTCTTGCAGTTCAACAACAACTTGATCTTGATGGAAGAAAAGTTTGAGTTGGACTTTCAACATCTTGTTCGGGAGGGCCAACAGACTTGCCCTTATCAACACAACAAGATGAAGACATAATGGTGATGATACTGATATACAAATTAATGGATTTTGATAAGAAGTAAGCAAGCACGTAAGTCTAAAGATGTAAATACAACTACAATATGCAAGCACAAGTAAGAAATTAGAGTAGAAGAAAAAAGAATAGTAAAAAAACAAAAGAGAAGAATAGTCTGGTTCCGTATGGGTGAGCAAAATATCTGAAAACCGAATAACCTAACTGAACCAAACCGAAAATTAAATTTGGTTCAGTTAATTCGATTAAAACGAAATTAAAATTCGATAATTCGGTCAGTTCGAATTTTTTTAATCGAATAACCAAAAATCGAATTTTATATATATATATATATATATATATATATATATATATATAATATTATTTATTTAGAATTATAATTTTAATATATCAATCCTTAATCTTAGATTAAGGTAATTCTCTTTCTCCCTATTATATCAATATATAATATTTGCAAAATATGATATTATCTATTTATTATATAATACTATTAATTATTTTTATATAATGTTTTATATATATAACATATAAAGATGTATTTTATATATATTATATCAACATATAATATCATTTATTTATTTATTTGAAAAGTATATTTTGTTAAAAATTCGGTTTAACTGAAATATATTTCGGTTCGATTATCGAAAAAATTGATTTTTCTCTTTTGTTGTTGCAGAAACACAGTATCATCAAATTCACCAATCACCCCCCACTCACCGCGCTTAACCCTTTCTCCTCCCCACGACCAAACCCTAACCCTAATTCCCCCTCAGATTTCTCTCAAATCCACCCCAATTTCGTGATCTCCGTTCCTACCCCGTCGATTTCTCGGGCAGGAGGCATGGATTCGCAGCCCAACAATCTGTACGAGACGGCGTCGCAGCCGGACACCGGCAACGACGCCTACACATTCCTCGAGTTCAACACTCAGGGCGAGGAGGACTTCGATTACCCCGAATTTCAGGAGCTCTCACAGCCAATTCGATCGTCTACCGCAGTCTGGCCCACGCCGTCCGATTCTATTTCCGCTGCGGAGCTTCCCTCCTCTTCTGAAGCCTCCCACTCCACCGCCAAACCCCGCGCTGCAAGTACCGGTGCGCCCAACAATAATAGCAGTAGTAACATTAACAGCAAGGAGACCGGCGTGGTGGAGGCATTGGCCGCGGGGATGAGTGGCCTAAACTTTGAAGACACTGGTGGTGACGACGAGGTGTTTGAGTATGGGAAGGGAGACTTTACTGAGCATGCTTGCAGGTATTGTGGGGTCACCAATCCGGCCTGTGTTGTCCGCTGCAATGTTCCTTCCTGTAGGAAATGGTTTTGTAATTCGCGAGGGAATACTTCTGGTTCACACATTGTCAATCATCTGGTTAGTCACTGTGAAGATAAGCTGTCTGCTTGCGGATTTTGCATTAAGTAAAAGAATGGGCTTTTAATTTCTGATTTGCTTAGTGTGCATTTTCCTAGTTGGGGGAATGAGTAGGGAGTGCCTGTTAAACTCTCCTTCATTTCAAATTTTGGGAAGCATACTCTTTGAGAAGTAAACTGGACCAAGCTAACGCTACTCTTTAATCCATTATAGGTGAGAGCAAAGCATAAAGAAGTGTGTCTTCACAAAGACAGCCCGCTGGGGGAAACAATCCTCGAATGTTATAACTGTGGTTGTCGAAATGTGTTTCTTCTTGGATTCATATCTGCAAAGACAGAAAGTGTTGTCGTTCTGCTTTGTAGGGAACCCTGTCTTAGTGTTAATGCATTAAAGGACATGAACTGGGACCTGAGTCAATGGTGCCCACTTATTGATGATAGATGTTTCTTGCAATGGTTACTAAAGGTTAGACATCCTTATATTCCTTGTTCTATTACATGCTTTGGGTTCCTATGTTTAGTTCCTTAAATTTGCTGCAAAATAGGTGCCATCTGAACAAGAACAACTTAGGGCTCGACAAATTAGTGCCCAGCAGATAAATAAAATAGAAGAGCTTTGGAAGACAAATCCTGATGCTACCTTGGAAGATCTTGAGAAGCCTGGTGTAGATGATGAGCCTCAACCTGTGGTTCTGAAGTATGAAGATGCTTATCAGGTTCTTGTTGTGAGATTTGGTGTGGTGTTAGTTGAATTAGTTTGTGCGTCATTGAAATTTGTTTTCAATAACCTTATTTAATATATTGCTGTAATATTTTCTCTCCAGTATCAAAATGTTTTCGCACCTCTCATTAAGCTTGAAGCAGATTATGATAAGGTATGACTGCCCTTGATTTTTATGCTTTTGTACTGCACTCGTAGAAACCCCATGAAAATAGTCACCCCCTGACAGATAGCTTTGAATTTATATTCTTTTTCCTGGACAAGTCTGTGTTCAGACTTTATATGTGTTATCATTGCATCATCATTTTAGTGCTTAAGGCATTGTATTAGCTAGGAAATACAGGCAATTAGATGTGGACTGAAAAAGTAAAATCTAACAAAATCTCTGATGATGTATTAGCTAATGGATTTGAAGTGATTCTTCTTCAGTTTATAAATAGTTTGTTTGTAGAACCAGTTCAAGTTTGCCATGGCCTATAATTTGATTAAGACATGACCAGCAGCAGAACACGGCGCATGCTTCCTTATGATAGAACTTGTGGCACTAGAATTTAGCTAGAGTTCCTGCAAAATATAAACAAAATAAACAAAACCTTAAGAGTTATTAACTAATTATTAAAGAAGCTTTGAACACGAAATATAGTAGAACTTTAAACTTAGGGTTATCCTAGTTGGAATCCTAGATTAGCTTGTTCTTACATGTCAAAAAGAGTTCTAACTGCCTTTTATGTTTGGCAGATGATGAAGGAGTCTCAAAGCAAAGACAATATCACAATTCGTTGGGATATTGGTCTTAATAAGAAGCGCATTGCTTATTTTGTGTTTCCTAAGGTAGCCTCTCATGCTAATTATTATGTACGATTTCCTTATGATTTTTAGTGAGATGATTAATGCATTTTTTTTCTGTAGGAAGATAATGAAATACGACTTGTACCTGGTGATGAACTTCGACTCCGTTATTCTGGTGATGCAGCTCACCCCTCATGGCAATCTGTGGGTCATGTGGTATGACATCTCATTCTGAACTACTCTAGTTTACACATCTAGCAACAAGCTTTTGTGTTTTAGCTCACTAGTTTGTGTTTTAGCTCACTAGTGCATTTCTGAATAATCATTACTTTGTCATGAGGCATACTGAGTTCTAGTTTTCATTTGCTTTTGTTTAGTGTCTGCTTTATTGAAAGATCTACCCATCCTTTGAAAGAAAGTTGAAATTTGTTTGTCATCTCAGATAAAATTGACTGCACAAGAGGAGGTTGCCCTTGAGCTTGGTGCTAGCCAGGTATGTAATAGCTCAACTAATATTATTATTAGAACCAATAAAAGGGGGGATCTGAATCCATGTTCTAGCAGGGTGTTCCTGTTGATGTTAACCATGGTTTTAGCGTTGACTTTGTCTGGAAAAGCACAAGTTTTGATCGGATGCAGGGGGCTATGAAAACTTTTGCTGTTGATGAAACCAGTGTCAGTGGGTAAGTGATAGCTTTTTTTTCTTCCGAGTGTATTTCAGTTGTTAGTAAAAGGCAACATTTGTCTATGCCTTTCTAAGCATTACTTTAGGCAAAACTGTTATTCTCATTCTAGAGGGTAAAAACAAGGAAGTACATCTGGTCATCTCTTCTTGGAGATGGAAGATTATGTCTACCGTAGATCATTTTACTACCCTTGGAAAAGCAGAGGTCTATAAGATATCAAATTAAGAGGGCCTCTAGCCTAATCTTATTTGCTTTTTTTATGCATCTGGCACTGGATTTTTTTTTTAATGTCCCCTGGATTTGATGCTTTCTGATATACTGGTGCAAGCTTTCATAATGTTGCTGTCCTCATCAAATCATTTGTCGTATTTAGGGTGTTAGGTGATGCTATATTTTATGTCTATCTATTCCAAGGGCAACAATAAAGTTATTTTCTGGTATTTAATACCAAAATATCTCTGAATATATTGGGATCCACAGAAAAGAATTGCTCTGAATTATGTAACGTTGTCAGTGTATAGAGTCTATAGACTATAGAGTGGGGCCTAGAGTTCAGGCCCCATCATCACCCCTCCTTGGTTCCTAAGAAAGAAAAATTACCTTCATGTCATGTCTTTTCTTATAGCATCTATTAAGAATCTGTTCATGAGAAGTTGACACAAATTCGAGGGGATACATGCATTTACAAATTAGAATGGTAGTTCTTCTGTAACAATGTCCAACCTTACAGGAGCTTTCTTAGATTACTCTCTTAGGTTTACAGTGAATCCACTTTCTTGATCTTTAAATAGACTGTTTTAGTCTTTAATGTTAATGCTGCATGCATGCAGGTATATCTATCATCATCTGCTTGGCCATGAAGTTGAAATGCAGATGGTTCGTAATACGTTGCCTCGAAGATTTGGTGCACCTGGCCTACCAGAACTTAATGCATCTCAAGTAGGTTCTTCCATGTTATTTTTTATTTGGACTGGCTCTTGTTTTAGATATTTTTCCTTATGCTTATTAATGGTCTGAAACTGCAGTACATATTAAGTTTCCATTTTAAATAGGGATGATATCCGAATCACAATGTTGAGTGATTGTAGGTGGTCACCAATATTTTTATTTGTTCTTAAGAGTTAGAAAGCACTCGTGGGAATAGCTTAAACATTCTCGTATAAGCAATGTTAGGTAAATAGAGTTTTCGTTTTAGAATTTTAACTATCTCCTTCAAGCAATGTTATAGCTATCATATGGAAAAATTGGCAGCAAAAAGATTGATTGTCATTGTGCTTGAAGTGGTGGCATGATCAAACTATGTGGAGGATTCCCTAATTGATGTTTTAGTGCTGCAGATTGAGCTGCACATTTTCTTTCTCTTTTTTCCTTATTTTTTTTCAATAAAATGTAAAAAAATTGCCAATTATTGTAGGTTTTTGCTGTCAAAAGTGTCCTACAAAAGCCTATAAGTCTCATTCAAGGTCCACCTGGAACGGGTAAAACTGTGACCTCTGCTGCAATTGTGTATCATATGGCCAAACAAGGCCAGGGACAGGTTACGTTACTTTGCAGCTTGTGCTTTCTGAAGATACATTTGCCTTCTCTCTAGCTTTTTTTTCATGTTTGCTCATATTTGGTTTCCTATGTAGGTTTTGGTCTGTGCTCCTAGTAACGTTGCTGTTGATCAGCTAGCTGAAAAGATAAGCGCAACTGGTTTAAAGGTTTGAATGTTGCTAGTCTTAAGTTGTTATTTAAGTCAAATGTCTCAGTGTTGGTATGATTTATCACCTTAAATGACTGATCTGATCCTCAGCCATATGCTAAAAGGGGCAAAAGGGAAAAAGAGAGATTGAGAGTGCTAAAATCGATCAAATGGCTTCTTTTGCTCTGCATTTAGCAGACTATTTGTTCGTCTGTCTTTTTCTTTCAATGATAAGGTTGTCAGACTTTGTGCAAAATCAAGGGAAGCTGTTAGTTCCCCTGTTGAGCATTTAACCTTGCACTATCAGGTTTGTTTGATTTTGGAATTTTATCGTATATTTGAGCTGTTTTCATGGTAAAGTTATTATTATGTATTTGCCAATGCCATGTCCTGCACGTATGGAGGTGTTTGGGCTTATCTATTTCTTTCACACACAGGTTAGACATTTGGATACATCTGAAAAAAGTGAACTTCATAAGTTACAACAGCTGAAAGATGAACAAGGTATGTTACTGTTTTGTCCATCTTTGTCCCCTTCGATTTTTCTTTGTTTTGAGTGCATTTGTGTAACTGAAGTTGGATTTTATGTTGCATGTTTCTGTGTTAAGTTAGGCATTAGCTTTCATGATTGGATTCATTTATGAAGTATAAATGGACTATCTAAGTGTAGTTTACTGAGGTTTCCTGTCACAAGGTTCTAAATAAAAAAAATTGCTAGTATTTTCCTTTCATGAATCATGATCAACTAAAGCTGTTGGCTGGCTCATATATATGCATGCTTAGCTATTATATCCAAAGATTGCAACTGTAAATTGGTTAGCAATTTTTTCTTGGTATTCTATTTGCTCCTTTTTTGGAGGGAGGAATGGAATGGACCGAGGTTCTGAATTGCCATAATGACTGCTGCATTGTTCTGAATGTGTTGTCCCCTGATGATGTTGTCTAATAAACTTGGTGAAATTTTCAAGTCTTGGCTAGTGGTTAATAAATATGGAGGAAGCTGTGGGGTCAGGGAGAATATGGTATCATGCTCATCAGTGCTGTTTGGAACCATCAAAAGCAATTTTTTTTCTTGTGATTAGAATGACCATATTCATGTATTCTTATATTTGTCTTTCTTAAAGAACAAATGAGTATCATGGGCAAGGTAAATGAGAGCAAGCCAAATAGATTACTCTGTTCAAAAATGCCTTCTTCATTTTTCTTGCACTCTCATTAGAAGACATATATGTTTCTTCTAACAGATGGTGGTACTCAATAATCAGCCTCTCACCTACTCATGGATCATTGGTCTAGTAACTATTTGTTTCAATAATCCATTTTTACGAAATGCTTGTTTTAAAGTTCTCCCATTTATCATTGTGGATGTTTTAATTTTTGTTCATGTAAATTGTAAATTTTGTAGGAGAATTATCCAGCAGCGATGAGAAAAAATATAAAGCCCTCAAACGAGCAACTGAGAGGGAGATATCCCAGAGTGCTGATGTTATCTGCTGTACATGTGTGGGGGCTGGGGATCCTCGTTTAGCAAATTTTAGATTCCGCCAGGTAATACACTGTTACAAAGTTGAAAGTTTCTCTTGATAACATTCCTCTATTGGCGCAGTTTTTGTATTTTTTTGGGGGTGGGGGATTATTCAGTTTATTGTGACCTTGGGTCTCGCAATGTTAATTTTGAAAATCGTTTTTAGGTTCTTATTGATGAATCCACTCAAGCAACAGAACCTGAGTGTCTTATTCCATTGGTTCTTGGAGCAAAACAGGTAATTGGAGTTTGCTTTACTTTATACTTGGTTATATAGCTTTATTTTAGTAACAAGGTTATTGCAGGCTGTTCTTGTGGGAGATCACTGCCAGCTTGGTCCTGTTATTATGTGCAAGAAAGCTGCACGGGCTGGTCTGGCCCAATCTCTGTTCGAACGTCTTGTGATGCTTGGTGTGAAACCAATTAGATTGCAGGTGATTCTTACGATCCTGATTTGCTCAGCAACTCTATCAAGAAAGCTTGTTTCTGCACTGCTTGATTACTAAGTTTCTCCAGTTAATTGGGGGAACACATTAGATTATCTGCTGACTGTAATTATGCACAAAACCCAATCTTCACCCTATCCCCTCTCTGTTTCTTCCTTATGCACTCAAAAAAGTATTTTGGATCTACATGTACCTGCTGTGTGTTTATGTTGATGTTGTTCTCTCTACTGTATAAGATTTGGTACATAACTCATGTTATGAAGGGGGTACACATCAAGTAGTGACTATTTCTGCATTTGAGCTGTTGCTGCTTGATTTGCTTGCATCAGATAAAGTATTTCCCGTTAAGCTATTATTCTCTGATTGCACTTGTGATGTTTTTATTGTGTATTTTCATATTGCTATTTGGATCTATCTGCTAAATAACTTATGGTATCCGTTTCCAGGTTCAATATAGGATGCACCCTGCTCTTTCAGAGTTTCCATCTAACAGCTTTTATGAAGGTACTCTTCAAAATGGAGTTACAATAAACGAAAGGCAATCACCTGGCATTGATTTTCCATGGCCAGTACCAAACCGTCCTATGTTCTTTTATGTCCAGGTATAGCGGACTAGTATTTGTTGTGTGTTTTATCTCACTTGCAAAGCATTTGCATCTCATGCATTTGTTAGAAGGTTTTTGTTTTGTCTCTTTATTGCTAAAAATCTTGTTGGGTCTTAATATTGTTAATGTTAGTGTTCACACACTGTCACACGCTCACAGACACATGCACACACACGGAGTGACATATATTCATTCACGTACTTCAAGTCTTCACTGGAAGCTATTAATATTTTCAGATACACGTACTCATTAATATTCACTTCACAGTTCACTCACAGACACATGCACACACAGTGACACAGACACACGCACACATAGTCACACGAATCACACAGACACACACAGGCATATATAATATACAGAACAACTCTGGAATATATTCACTTCACATAGTGAGAAAACTGAAAAATAAAACTTACTTGACGTGCGGCGGTGAGTGGCGGGGGGCGGTGCTGTGGCGGCGACAGGCGGCGTGGTGCTGCGAGGAGAGGCGTGGTGCTGCGAAGGAGAGGTGCGGTGCTACGAAGAGGAGGCGCTGTGCTGTTTTTAAATTTCTTCAATTTCTTATTTTTTAATTTTGAGTTTAATCTCAGATTAGGGTTGGGCTGTGTCTTAATTTCGTCTGGGCTCCTCTAATTTGGGCTCAAAACCAAAATTGGAGCCAAATTTTGCCGAATTGTGCCTCATTTCCGCCTCAGCACAAAAGCGCCGCCTCTGTGCACCGAGGCGGTCGGTGAGGCTTGCGTGCGGGATTTGCAGATGGAGGCGGTCGCCCCGGGGCGATTTCCGGCCGCCTCGCCTTGAGGCGTGCCTCGAGGCGGCCGCCTCCGGCGCTTTTTGCAACAGTGGTTATTGCTGGAACGAAGGGAATACAATTTTGCCTGCCTTAATTTCTGAAATACCTTTTGCATGTTATGAGATTACCTTTTATTTTCTAAAGCTTAGCGAAGAAGATTAAATAGATATGCCCTTTTACTTGTTTATCCTCTATTTTTGGGTGTTGGGCTGATATACATCTCAGTTCACCTTTACTTCACCTGCATCTTAGTTCCTGAAAGAATGTTCTTTTTGGTTTACTTGTATAGATGGGACAAGAGGAGATCAGTGCTAGTGGTACATCGTATCTAAATAGGACCGAGGCTGCAAATGTTGAGAAAATTGTAACCACATTTTTGAAGAGCGGTGTTGTTCCTAGTCAGGTTTGTTGAAGCTTCTCTATATTTTGATTTGGTAATCAGACTCTTTAAATTATAAAAAATGATTATTTATGTGGTCCTTTGTCAGATTGGTGTTATCACGCCCTATGAAGGACAGCGAGCATACATTGTCAATTACATGTCACGAAATGGTGCTCTGCGTCAGCAACTATACAAAGAAATTGAGGTAAATTGTGATATCAAATGAATATATTGTAGAATCTTCCCAAGATCGAAGCTGATGATATTTCTGTTTCAGGTAGCAAGTGTAGACTCATTCCAGGGTAGGGAAAAAGATTACATTATCCTGTCGTGCGTGAGGAGTAATGAGCATCAGGTGGGTTTTATTTGTGGATTGCTTTTTTTGTATTATTAATCAGGGTTATTGCAATGGTCCATTCAGACGGTATTGTTTAATTATGTTTTATTTGGGTTGGATTGTTAGATTTTGGGTGGCTACAGGACTGTGGATTATTGGAAAGTTGTTTCTTTGTGTGTAAATAGCTTCATGATGATTTATCTCTGCCAGTCTAATCTCATTCTACGTATGTTCAGGGCATTGGTTTCCTCAACGATCCGCGGCGGCTTAATGTTGCCCTCACACGTGCTCGTTATGGTATTGTCATATTGGGAAATCCTAAAGTTCTAAGCAAGCAGCCTCTGTGGAATGGCTTGTTAACACACTATAAGGTAACTGCATGAGTTGTATTTTACTCTTTGTTGCCATCCTATAGATACTTGTTTTAGTCAAATAAAGTTATTGATTGATATGACCGAAACACCCCTTCAGACTTAATATCATTAGTTCTCCGCACTTCTTATTTTTGCATTTGTTCCTTTTTATATATAACTTTTTTGGTTCATTTCTGTCATCAGGAACATGAGTGCTTGGTTGAAGGACCTTTGAATAATTTGAAGCAGAGTATGGTTCAATTTCAGAAACCAAAAAAGGTATATATTTGATCTGTTACTGATGCTTCAAAATTAAACTTTTTTCCCTATTTTTTGTTTTTGTTTTTGTTTCTTTTGATGCACTTTGACGTATGCGATGTGGTTAATCCGATGCAGATATACAATGAACGGAGACTTTTCTATGGTGGTGGAGCGGGTATTGTTCCTAATGATACTTTTGGATCTGTTGCCTCCAGCCAAAGTACTGATAGGAGGGGTCCTCGATCTAGGGGTATGTTACTCTTAGCTAGTTTTCATACACAAATGGCATCTCAGTTATCTTACTTCTGAATCATGAAATTCACTAGAGATGATTGCAGCTGAAAAACTATGGCCAAACAATTTGTGCTATGAGGGATTTATAATTGAGAGCACTGTGACCCCTAACCTTCGATCATAAGGTCAATGTGACCCTGATGTTATATTTGGATCAATTACTTCCCTAACCTTTCATTTTGGGTCAAGTTTGTCCCCTTATTGAACAGAATTATTAACTGTAAGTTAAATTTGTCATGAAATGTTTTGCACTTGCGTGACAATCTTATAAAAGTATAGTAACACAATCCAATTAACAAACAATTGAATAAAATTTACACTGAAATTAATAAACAAAAACATTTTTTAATGTAGTTCAGGTTTTTCTAGTTTTTTGCCATGTGGATTATATAATTCTAAATATTTTCTAGCGCTTTGTTTTTTTACATGTTGCATTAAGTGTTAAACAATTAGAAAACAAATTTAACTAATGGTTTCTAATTTTGTTAGATAAGGGATGATTTTATCCAAAATGACAGATTATGGGTGTGATTGATCCAAACAAAAGAATATGGACCACATTGACCTTTTGTGAAAGGTTATGGGTTGGAGGCCAAATCCTTATCCAAAATGAAAGGTTATAATATTGTTAAATAAGGGGATGATTTTATCCAAAATAAAAGATTAGGGACCATATTGACATTTTTTGAAAGGTTAGAGGGGTTAGCAGCCAAATCTTTATTTTTGCCATGTACAATTAGAACTCCTAGAACTAGTTGTTCCAATATGGAGAAGTAAATGATGTTTTCTGCAAGCAGGTCCTTACATGCCTCCTGGCCCACCCAATGGTGCCCATAAACCTGGTGTTCACCCTTCTGGTTATGCAATGCCTCGGGTACCGATGCCTCCGTACCATGGAGGACCTCCATCTCAACCATATGCCATCCCCACTCGTAGTGCTGTACATGGACCTGTTGGAGCTGTTCCTCAAATTCCACAGCCAGGCAGCCGAGGATTTGGTGTTGGCCGTGGGAATTCCAGTGCGCCCATTGGCAGTCATCTTTCACACCAGCAAGGTGGACAACCTCCTATTGGAAGCCTTGCATCTAACTTCAATTTGCCTCCAATGGATAATGCTAGTAGCCAGCCAACTGTGGCTGGACCATTGTCCCAACCGGGTTATGTTTCTAATGTATGTGTCTTCAGAAGTTCAGTGAATTTTTCTCTTGCTTAGTAATTGTAATCTCAGCTATTCTTCTGATTAGAGCCTGAGGTCTTCTATTTGTGGAATACAGGTGACAGGTCAAGGACCACACCATACATACAGGGACGGATTCTCCATGGGTGGCATGTCTCAAGTAATTTATTTGACATGGACACTGTTGATTCATCTTTACATGTACAGATGGTGTCTTTGTGCTTATTATTTGTGTATTCTGCAGGACTTCTTGAGCGACGATTTTAAAAGTCAGGGATCACATATCCCTTATAATGTTGCTGAGTTCTCCACTCAGGTACTTCAATATCTTTATGTTTTTCTTGATCAGTATGTCTGTCTCATCAAATCTGCCCTTTTGGCTATAAGATGGGATTTTCTAACAATCTGTATGACTAATAGTCACATTTTTTTTGCGACTTTGTAGGCTTCTCAGAGTGGGTATGCTGTTGACTATGTTTCTCAAGGGGGCCAAGGTGGATTTCCTGGGAGCTTTCTAAACCAGAACTCTCAAGGTGGATATGCTCGTTTTACCCCAGGGAATGATTACATGTCTCAGGTTTGAATATGAATCTTTTTCCCATTTGGCATACTTGCAAGTTGCTTTGGGCTCTCTTGTTTCTCCATAAAAAGATTGGTACTTTGTCATAACTAAAGATTATTATTCTTTGTGGATTTTTGAAGAAAAGAGTAGTTTTAGAGTTGCTTGGCAAGACTCAGATCACAACGAATTCAAGGGCTTTTTTGTTTAAGATGTTCCAGAGAATGGATTTGCATGTGTAGTTAGGATGACTTTGCTTTTCTGGGGACTTCTCATCCCTTTGTATAACAATCCATCTATTTTCTTACAGAAAAAGATTTTGAGGAAACTGACTAATTCTGGAGAAATGAATTTAGATTGTTTTGGTTTGTTCCACCTGGATGACTGTTGAATGAGAAGAATATCTAACTTGAGTAACTTCTTGATTTTGACTTAATGGTATTACTGAGGATTGGGGGCTATGATGACAACAGTCCTGTCTCTTTTCTTTATACCATTCCTCAAGTCCAACAGGCTTTAATATTTTAGACTTTGACCATTGGACAGAGGCTATGAAATCAATCTCTGATTGATTGGCAGCTGATCATTTAAATGGACCAAAATTCAGAATTGTAAAACTTGACGGATGTGAATCATATGAAAAAGTGTATTTGCGGTGTAGTATATCTTTACAAGATCACTTGAACCTGTTGGTAACAAGTCATCTAAATTTTGAAGTAAACTAACCTTTACTAATGTCTACTGTTTCTAGATTTGGTTTACTTACATATGTTGAGACATGCTTTAAAATTTAGTAACATGTGATCTTTTCTTATTAGCCATTGTGTTAGTTTTGTTTGTATTATTTTTTATTTCCTCATCCCTTTGTAAGTTTGCAAGTCTTTTCCTGTCAGTTAAAAAAGTATATGAAATTAAGTTTTCATTTTGAATTCCAAAAGGTAAAAGTTGTTCATTGTTCACTTTTATGCCAAAAGACATTGGGTCATAGAAAAAGAAGTGACAAGAATTGGACTGAAGTCATAGTTGCTTTGGGCTTGTATGGCTTTTACCTTCACAATATGGGTGTAATTGTGTTCATTGTCTATTTTTTTTGTACAATTTATATAGTCAAGGTCTGAAACTTACAAGCAGTTCAGGTGGCATTTGGATCAACCCCAAACTTGAAGCCAGTCATCCACTTGATGGATTTTTCCTTCGACCATTTGCTTGTCTATCACCTAATCGAATAGTCGTACTTTTGCTTTCATTAACATAGAAAACCTTGATTTGTTCAGGAGTACATGCCCCATGGTTCACAAGGATTATTTACACAGGCACCATTCAGTGATCAGTCTCAGGATGATGCTTCTCAAAACCACTTTGGTGTGGCCAATGCCAATCCACTTCAGTCACAGGTATTTTCGTTTCTTCTTTTGAGTTATATCAGAATTTATTGAACGAACCTTAGTTCTCACTGCTGAGAATTTTAGCACTATTTTCTCTCTTTGATTGCTAAAGCTCTTAATCAGACCTCTTTCCTATGCTGACCCTTCATCGTTAAAAGTCTTGCTTGCTTGTTTGCAGCTGAATCCCCTTTATTCACAACCATTTGCACACTACAATTCACAGCCACAAAATGTACAGAACTCTCAGCCGCAGCCATCTTCCCAGCAGGGTCAAGGATCCCAGAATCACAAGCTTCACTACAATGGTTGATCGCTGTTTGGATGTTCTGAGTGTTTTGTTTCCACATTCAGATATCTGGTTGTGCTGTCGTGTGTGGCTATATTAAGCGCCCTAAATGTGCTTTTAGTGTTTGACAAAGATGTCAGGTAGATTGATGACATAATCCTTGGAGGATGATTCTGAAACGACTGGATCGGATTTAGTTGTGATTAAGACCGAGTCGAGGCAACCACTGGGCTGTACAACTAGAGCATAGGAGAGAGGTAACGCCAATGACCTATGCGTTATGGACACCAGCAAATGGTTAGGGAAGCAGAATCAGTGACTTCCAGTAAGTGGCTTCGTCGCACTAAAGAAGCTCCTGCTATGATTTTTACAGCATGGCTGATAAATTAATTCTCACCTCAATGTCCCGACATGTAATTAGCTATTAGATACATATCTGTTTTTGATGATTATTTTAATATCCTAAGTTTGGGCGGGTGCTCGTATTGTGGTAGATAAATATGAAAATGAATTTTATCATTCAGATTGGATACCAAGTTCCAAAACTCACAAAATTTGAGATTTTGGAATGCTAGTGAGCATCTGTTTTCTTCCGTCCTAGTTTATTATGTGGCGTCATGGTTGGGAAAATGTAATGCTTTATGCTTTTATTATGAGAAAGTCTTGCACTGAGATGCCGGAACTTTAACCTTCAGAGAAATTCGAGTTTTGTATGTGATGCAACTCTAATCCAAGTAAGCAGATAATTGAGATACATCGCTATCTCAAATGTGTGGTGCGCACCTATTGGTTTGATGTTTGCATTCATGTGTCATGTGTGTCATGTCGACATGATGAGATCATACATGTATATAATCTATTAAAGATCTGCTCGATATGAACATGATTTGAAATGTATAAACATGGACACCACATCAATATGTTTTCTTGTTGACATTACATAATCAGATATGAACATATGAAAAGTTTCGCGTTGTGTGAACACGATACAAAAATATCATGTTGATATGATAAGGATACAAACATCATAAAGTTGAATACTATCCATTAATTTTGTGTCTTAATGTTATGTTGAAAATTCAGTTTTATTTGCTTCTAGTGGCATGTGAGGGTGCATGTGTTGCCGAAATCTGTTTCATTTTGTTTCATTGATCTTGTCTCCGCATGCATGAGACATTTTTGCACCTGTTTGGGTTATCATCGTACTGATATGTGGTCCTCGTTACAGTTCAGTATTCGAAATCTCTGCTCATTTTTTTTATTGCAATATTCTGAAAAAAGAGATAAAGACTGGGTTGTGTTATTACTATGGTTTTCCTAGATTGTTCTATAATTTGTTAACTATGAATTTTAGATTAGAAATTAAAGAAATGGGGTTTTGAGTCTGAGATGAGAGAAATTTGGATAACTTTTAAGTTGAAAAACGGGACCACCTGATTTGAAACATAAATAAAAAACCTAAAAATAACAAAACGTGTTATGTGTAGAGACGAGGTGCAAAAACTCCGCTTCTTAAGCATTTGCAAATGAGCAACAACTATTTTTAATACCATCTCCAGTCATTTAAACCAAACTCGAATTCATTTTGAGCAAGTGTATCAAACAATAATACAACTCTAATTATTTACACCAAACTAAAATCCACAATAATATTCTGTATGCATTACTTCTCACACTACTTTTTATACTTTTTTAATCATAACTATTGTTATTTTCAAATCATACATTACCCCATAAAACTTCTCCACCACTAATTTCATCTAAATATAAAATTATATCGAAACTTGATTATTTATATAAAAAAAAAGTTTTACGTAATTTATCATTTATTAAATAAGAGAAAAATTACATAACTTGAAAATAATTACATTAAAATAAACCACAACATACTTTTTATATCATTAGTTATGCCTTTGTCAAAAAAAATTAATGTCGTGTAATTTTATGTATTATATATAATATATGTACTGATATCATTGTAATGATTTTTAGTTATTTTCTTATTATTGGTTTAGTGTTTACTTATCATTTTATAAGAATTTTTATCAACAACCCACACTTAATTTAATCATTTTGGGTCATTAACAAAATTAATAGCTCAAACTTAAATCAGCAATCCATATTTGAAAAAAATAAATTTAATAAAAAACCTATAACTAAAAATTCAAAGTTATAAAATTAAAACAAATAGAAACGATATAAAAAGAAAAACAAGCCCTAATTTTATTTCTTGACATCAACATCGTACAATAGAAAATACGAACAATTGAATGAACGTACATCTACTATGGAAATTCCCCATCTACTATGTAGACAATGCCACGAGCTATTAATCTGCAAAAGAAGATTAGGGATTGCCACCGCGTTTAACATGAGTTTCTCAAATATCGTGAATAAGAATGCTTGAATTGCATGAAGGTCGTCACTCTCATTCTTCTAATTTTGTATAACCCTTAGGCTGCAATTTGTAATTTCTAAAAATCACAGTTGGAGATGGCCTTTAACTTTTTCTATAGATAAAATTTGTATAAATTATCACCCACCATGCGCTAAGAAACAAGTGACATTTTGTATGAGTAAAAATCATAGTTGTGTGTGTGTGTGTGTTGGCAGTGGTAGAGTGGTTAATTGCGCCAGGTCTCGTTCGAGTCCACCGTGATCATTTAAAATTTCGATTAATTGACCAAAAAAAAATCATAGTTGTTGTGTGTGTGTTGGCTAGTGGTAGAGTGGTTAATGCCTGGCCAAAGGTCTCGGATCGAGTCTCTTGTGACGCAAACTTTAAAATTTCGTATTAAATTGACCCAAAAAAATAAAATTCATAGTTGTTTTTCATGAAATGACAATTGTTATAAATAAAATTTAACAGTTATAAATAAACGTGATAGTTGTTATGAATAAAAGTTGCAGTATTGTGAGAGTGTGTGATGAGAGAGAGCTCACAGAAATGTTCCTCTTTTCTTTTCTTTTTCTTTTTTTGGGTTAATTAAATACATAAATTTTAAAGGTCACACACATGACTCAACCTGGTCTTCACTGACATTAACCACTCTACCACTAGGCCAACACACGCACACTAATGTGCCTCTTTCTATAATACTTTGTTTTCCCTTTCTTCTTTTGACTTCAGATTTCTCGTTATCACTTTTCTCATCTCTTTCTCTCCTGTCCTAAATTTTAGGTTCTTCTCCGTCATTGATCAATCTTGTTGAATATCCTCTTAATAAAATTTTCAGCTTCCCAAGTGATTGCTTAGGTTCAGTCTGTGTGAGCATTGGATCGAATTTATGGGATAACTCAACCGGACCAACCAATCGTAGTAGAAGTAACCGATTTAAATTGAAACCGAATCAAAACTTATTTTTTTAATTATTCAAACACGATATGCAACTCATAAGTATGCAAGTTGAAGTTTCCCACCTGGTAATGATCAAGTTGTCTGGTTTCATGTTCTAGTTCAGAATGATATAAGAAAGCCATATAAAATATCACCACATTTTTTGATAGGATTAAATATCACTTTAAACCTCAAACTATTTTGTGACTATCAATTATACTTTGAACAATCAAAAATGTCATTTTAAATCCTGAACTATCAATTTTATATCAATTGTGCCATATCCATTTTTGCAAAAAGTTCATGTGGCTTGCCGAATTGCACCGGTGTATATAACAATTTTTTTAAAACTTATACGAAAAATGATGTGGCCGGATTGTTAAATACACTGTGCCTATCTGGCGAGCTGGAGCTAACAAATTGTTAAGAGAGAGAATTGATATAAAATCAATAGTTCAATATTTTAAATAATATTTTCAACTGTTCAAGATATAATTAATGTACCAAAATAATTTGAAGTTTAAAATGATACTTACGATTTTTTTGTAGCAAATATACAACCCCTACAACGTATCTGGATGGACAACTTGATGTTAGCCAGAGAAAGAATAATATTCTATCACAAATAATAGCTGCAAGATTTATCTTCATAAACTCACACACAAGGTGCTTGTGAGAGAATGCATCCACATGACTTGACGATGTCACATGGAATTACGTGACATGTATTGGACATTATTGAAAAGAACACGAAAATTTAAAAAAATTCTTTTTCCCAGCTCTCTTGGTGTCTCTCTCTTAGTATTTTTGGTTGAAAGGAACTGAAGCACAACAATGGTAGTAGCCGTTCTCATTGATCACAAACCATTGAGAAAGACTATCTAGTGAAACATGTTGGACTAGCTAATACATATGAGCAATTAAACCCAAAGAGACATGTGAGGTGGTGCTTGGAAAATGAAATATTTATTATTTGCACTCCACTACTTTTCCTAACTTTTCATATATAAAAACACAATTTCATTAGTCCAAGTTCATTCCTAAATTCAAAATTTTGATTCTAACCGTCTTTTTTTAAAATGCTAGGTCCATTGCTGAATATTTACCCTATTTCGTTTGATACCATTGACACAAGAATCATCATTTCATCATATTTCTCGAAACCATCATTAGTGTGATGACCCCATCATATACTTTGCAGAAAGGAGCAACCAAAGTCATATTCTTTATGTCTAGCCTAAAGAATGCAGAGATACTGAACAAATTCTTTTCCGTTTCAAATGAAATAAGCAATTATATTATCAACTTATCTGCATCAAGTGTGATTGAGCCCAAGCTAATCTGGAGTTGCAGCTGATGTGAGTAGTTTATAACATATGATCCATAACATCCTCGAGATCGAGTAAGTATAATACATTCCACTATTGAATAAGTCAACATGTATAGAGACAAAGTCATTAACATTTTAGCAAGATTTTCTCATGCTAAATGTTATTATCATCTCCACAACTCACTTTAACTTACCAAGATCCATCAGTGTTTTGCGGTCAGAAGAGAATCCAAATGCAAGGAATCTCATAATTTGAATGTTTTTCAACGGACAACCACCCTCAAAAGCATGGCCTAATACATCCTCCATCCGCTTTGCAAGTAATATCTATTTCAAAAATTAAAATAAGAATAAGAATTATAAAGATCAAACATCAAACATCAAAATTCAGACCCTACTTGGTCATTTAATAATAGATAAAATTTTCAATCTAACAATGGTAAGAACACTAAACAATATATTCCAAGTAGATCTCACTCTTAACTTTGACCACATGAAGCTAGTAAATATATAAAATATGTGAGGACTTCCTAAAAGTGAAGTCTGAGCTACAAAGGACAAGAAACAAACAAACATGATGGCGGTCAAATTTACCTCTAGACCCGATAGCACAGCTGCTGGCACCTCCGCTAGGTCTTTTAAGTTCCTCTCTGGAAGAATAACTCTCTTAATTCCGTACCGATGGGCTGCTAGAACCTGCATATATTATCCAATGAAGAAAGCGAAATAAAATATTGTGCAAGCAATATGTAGTTTTGCAGCCTGAAATAATTCTAAAAGGAAAAAAAGAAGCTAATCTGATGTTACATTGTTTTACACTCGTGTATGTATATTAAAAAAAAAAAAACATTGCCACATCGTCAAAATGAGACCTCAATTTCAGGTATAGCTAAGAGATCAATGTACACATATTCTGCACATTCTGTCACAATCTTCTCAACCATTAGGCTATAATGCAACCTATAGAGAAAATAATTTTTTTAATACCTAATTTACCCTTATTCGAATTTATTAAAAAAATCTAAAATTCTAAAAATTCTAAAAGCTGCTTATATATTTGCTTGATGTGCATGCTATTTGACTGACCTACATCGCACCCTGCTGAAATGGATACACATACCCCCTTACCCCAGGTTGTTTGAATTAAGAAATATGCTCCCTTGCTCTATTTCCATATCAGTGCAGGAATGAAGAATCAAGATTCATAATGAAGATCTCAAATATACCCAGGTCAATGTGAACATGCACTCTGTAGATGTGCTTATATCTGGGCCTGATGTGTACGCTATGTTTCACTAACATATATCCTGCCCAAATGGATAGAGGTGCCTTATTGCCCCACGTCATTCAGATTATAATAAATATGCAGTCATTCATTGCCATTGTGACTATGAGGGTGTTTGGCTGAGCTTATAAGCTCCCCAAAAACAGCTTATAAGCTGTTTTAGGGAGCTTATAAGCTCAGCCAAACACCCTCTATAACTGAATCTGGACATTCCTTCAGTTGATAAGACAATTATGCAGAACAGTTCCACAAGGAGAACTAGGAAATGACTTTTCCAGAAAAGTAGCAAACATACCTTATCCTTGACACCACCAACAGGTAAGACTAAACCTCTCAAAGTCATCTCCCCAGTCATTGCTGTATCAGCCCTAACTCTTCTCTGACTGAAGAGTGAAACCAGTGATGTAACAAGAGTTACACCAGCTGACGGACCATCTTTTGGTACAGCCCCAGCAGGAAAATGTATATGAATATCTCTGCCTTCAAGGAGATTGCTTTCTTCAGCGGTAACCAATTTAAGCTCCGTTGCTCTTGCTCTAACCTATATATGAAGAGAGAAGCCCAATTATTGCCGAATAAGATTTCATTGTAAAGAATGCAGCTTTATTTCCGCAGAAATTGAAAATGCCCAATGTATCAACTACACAATGTCATTTAGTTATAATCAGATCCAAGGTTAATTCGTTTTCACTTTACATTAAAATTCTCACACAACAATAATTTGTGGGCAAGTGCTTATCTTCGACAGACACTATAATTCATTGGCATGGGTGTTCATGATCATACATAAAAGTTTGACCATCAAGCAAACTCCTGGAGGTGGTCATCAGAGAACTTTGCACTTGTTTGAAGATTGACACCAGTGTTTTTTAGTTGAAGACTTGAAGTTGTAGATCTTGCAGGTACCAGGGAAAGTAATTACCGTTTTCAAAGAAACATATTCTCAAGGCAGATAAAATACTTTAACAGGTCCATGATATGGCATCTGCAATTGAGGAAAGTGGAGATGATTACCCATGTCATTGCAATTTGTGCTGATTCCTTAATAACATCCCCAAGTTGGCCTGTGAGATGCAAATCACCTTTTCCAACCATTGCAGTAGCCTCAACAAACTGAACCTCACCTCCAAAGGCTGTCCATACTAGTCCAACAGATACTCCAGGAGTTGCAACTCGATCAGCCGTTTCTCTATCATCATATCTTGGGGGCTTCATCAAAACAGAATTACATCTCTTCTTTAGTTATAGTGTATTAGAGAGAAAGACATGACCAAGAATAATGGGATTAAATCAAGCTGAACGAACAACATTTGACTAAGTAAGTTTCCAACTTACTAAGTCATACTAATGATTTTGAGAAGAAATTACTACTTACTCCAAGAACTTTCTCCAACATAGCTTCATCCACAATGAAGGGTGTGGTCACCCTGAATGTATTTGATAGTTCATGCTTGTTTACACCCATTGGAATCACTTCCATTTCCACTTCAGCCTCACCAGCAAGTCTACCATCTAGCAACGGTGAAGCTAATCTCTGGACATCTTTGCTAAGTGGCACGGCATGATCTTGTTCAGCGACTCTGACAGCTGCGGCTCGAGCTAAAGCAGCCAAGTTTCTCTCTAGGCTACGCACACCAGCTTCTCTTGTGTACCTCTGAATGACAAGTTGTACCATAGCCTATAATAATACCAAGAAAGCCAGCATGACTTAGGATCCATGAGTTTCAGGTGAGAATTGATTAATTGAACAGCGATGGCTAAGAACTTATGCTTAAAAGCTATATAGCCAGGTAGAACTAGAAAAGGAGACCACCACCTTAGCATGAAAGAATTTATAACCTTTACAGTTCCAACTTCAAGTAAACCGAAATGCTAGTCCAATCAACTCCCCACAAATAGACTTAATACCAACATGATACAGACGCATATATCTAGTTGCATTTTTGTATACTTCATGAAAAGGAATTGCATAATACTTCCATACCTCAGGGACTTGAAGGAAATCAAAACTCAAGCCGTGCTCATCAAGTACTCGTGGAATTAAATGCTGCATTGCAATCCTAAGTTTTTCTTCAGGTGTATATCCTGGCAGCTCAATGACTTCCAGCCTGTCCAGAAGTGGCGGAGGAATAGGCTGTATTCTATTTGCAGTAGCCACAAAAACTACCTTCGACAGGTCAAATGGTACATTCAAATAGCTAAAAACATTGATCAAGGATTACCTCGGTACTAAGTTCGGGCAGCATAAAATTCTTAGAAAGCAAGAATAAACATATATATTTTTAATCATGTGTCCATGCATGTTTAAGAGCCAATTGGAGATGACACTTTAACATCTCTCTGAGGAGACCAGCGAGAATGACTATATGGCAAAGATTCTGCCCAATATCTATTTACTTTACTTCCTCACCACAAACCTTCCTCAATAGTTAAAGAATTTTGAATCCTAACCAATGCAAAACAGATAGCAATAATAACAGATATAAAAGATATTCAGAAACCTAGATGATGTGTTGTGCTATGTAATGATAAGATCACACTTGTATGTATCGTATTTAGGAAGATAAATGCAGGTGCTTATTGGCCCTACATTATGGCAGATTTTACCAAAAATTGACAGTGGCAGGATACTGATCATTAAAAGTTTTGTTCTGTTCAGGATCAAGGACCTCAAGCAGCGCGAAGCTGGATCACCACGAACATCAGAACCTGTTTTGTCAATCTCATCCAGCAACACAACTGGATTGCACACGCCTACCCTCTAGAAAATTAAAACAAAAAGAACTCTTCAATTCACATCTGGGAAAAACATTAACACTAAATAATATCCAAATGTAATTCATGAAAGTCTAAAACCATAAGCTTGGGGTCGGGGGGAAAAGATTTTCAATATTGAAGAAGCAATGGAAGTCCTAATGTCCTATCATATTCATATGTATAATATGTTAAGAAAAAAATATTAATAAATATATTCAATAAATGCAAGCAACCAGAGGATTCATGCCAAACCACAGATTGTAGAGATTCAGTATATGGGGAATGTTATGGAACAAGCAAGGTGTCAACTGAGCTTCTAGTTGTCTATTAGAGAGAAGCATACAGAGTAGTGTAATGGTGCATACGCAAATTAGTGGAGGGCATGGAAGTGTCAATAGATATCATACATAATCTGACTATGAATCAATACAAAAGCATAGGGCAACGGTTTTGATATTTGACAAAACCAAAATGTCAGAGGATACTTCCTTGGTTGTGTGGTGAGGAATGTCACGAGAATATGGATTATGATGAAATCATCTAACAAATTACCCAGTTCATTTTCTTTATTTTTCCCAATCTTCATGTTCTGTTTGTTATTCAATATTTTCTTCTTGATTTTGTCCTCTTCGTTTCATGAAGCTTCTCTTCTTCTACATTCTTTTCTTCATGAAACTTCTCATATTTCCTTTCTTTCTTTCTGATATAAGGGCCCATTTCATGTAATTTCTATTAAATACAGTATTATTTTTTTAGTTAAGCCTACTATTGGCTTTTCTGGAACCCACTCTTTATTGAAGCCTAAATTTATTTAGCTAGCATCAAAGGTTTCTTGAAGCCTACTCCAATTGCTTTCCTGGAGATTAAGCTTTCTTTAGGAGTTGAGACTATATTAAGATCATTAGGTTGCTGTGACCAAAACAATTTACAACTCATGAAATAATATATTTGAGACAGTTCCTGTTTACTTTCGTTTCTTGTGTGTGCACTTGCATTTGTCTCATGTATCCATAAACTCCTATTCTTACTGCATTCTGAAAAATATAGAATTACTTCATTATGTGAATTTCGGGATCACAAATTCAGGTTTGTTGAGCAAGTCAACCACAGCTCTACCTATAATATGTCAGTTCATGCACAAAATTTGTCAGACAATCTTGGGTATAAAATATCTGTACATTAGAGTCATGTCCGGAGCATGCAACCGAGGTGCATGTCAAGAAGTCCATAAACAAGTTGGAGAGACAAATTTTAAGATAGCTATTTCTGAACAAGCTTCAAATACAAAATAAAATAAAATAATAACAAAGTAATGAATTGCATCAAGAATGATCCTTAGCATCTCATTGCAACTTCTAGAAATGAAAAGCCACCGATTTTAGAGCACCCATGATTCACTAATCTGAAGTTTTTACACATGCTATACACCCAGGCAAGTGTGCATGAATATATGTGAGTATTTTAGCAGAAGAGAAATTTAAGGCCAAGAAGAAAATGCTGGTTCTGAACTTGTCCAAGTTGCTAGGAAACTATTAATGTTTCATTGGAAGGTGGATTCACCACTCTTTGAGAAGATAAAGTCTTTCCCTATAACAAGGATTTCATTTGTTGGCATTCAGAATTAGTTAGATCTTTTACTTATATTGTCAACTGATTCATTTTTTATTTTTATATCTTTTCATCACCAGTCTGTTGTGGTGGTGGTTTTTTTTTTTTTTTTTTTGGGGTTATGCAGCCACTGATCAACTAAAATGATTAGTAGATATGCAGTGACACAATACAGTTAGAACCAATAGAACAGTCATAGACATATACCACGTTCAAGAAAGGAACTTTTCCAACAAACAAATGCAAATTAATCATCACAAGATAAGATTCTGAGAGATCACCACAAACCTTCAGTCCATCAATAAGACGACCAGGCATGCTCCCTATATATGTTTCGGTCGACGAACTCGCCTCACCTCCTAAGCAAGTGTCACGGCACGGGAAGATAATTACCCTGCTCTCAAATGAAATACTCGACACTCTACTCCTGTGAAAGAGCTGCCAGCATCGCCCCTATGACTGGATCGAGGGATCCGCAACTTCCTCTCGCAGCTCCAAGATAATATGATCAACCAACGCCAACACAATCCATACGTAAACTCTTCCTGAAAGACCGACGACAACGTCTCCGGCTGGTTCGATACCACCTCCCAGCATCGATCTTATAGAGACCTAATGGAAGCCTTCCATCAAGGTTCTTCCAAAAGTCGAGTCAAAACCACCTCGCGCAGCCTCCTCACCGCGAGGTGGCCGAAAGGCGAATCCATCACAACTTCACGACGAGGTTCAAGAGCCTAAAAGTCCATGGCGTAAACGACCTTCTCATTATCTCGACTTCTTCGAATCGACTTCTGCCGGCCCTATACATCGCCACATGGCACGAGTCTCGCATCGGCTTGAGCATTAAGATACGATCGGGTTCGTCAAGGTATCGACGAGTAAGCTGTCGATGATCGAGAGAACCGAGGCAGAATCCCGTAAAGAGATAAGAGAGACGAGCATAAGTTGCCCAGATTATAACCAAGATGTCAAACCCGACAAACCAAGCAGCGACCGTTTCAAATAACGGTCGGAAACCGCAAAGCTCGGCAGTTAGAAAGCCACGGGAAGGACCATACCGATTGAAGAAGTCCCGAAAAGTCATATAAGTCGCCCATTTATCCGTAAACAACACCTAATACTGCT